>VWZT01008406.1:317459-367709 GCA_013397055.1 Pachycephala philippinensis | reverse complement strand
GGGAGGAGGAGGACGGGGAGAGGTACGGAAGGAGGGCGGGGAAGCGGGAGGTGGAGCGGGAGGGGGGGAGTCACTTTCTTCCTGCGTTGAAAAACGTACCCCTCACCCCCCTCCCCGCTCTGTGCCGTGGGGCTGCGGAGGAGAAACTTTCTGGCAGGCGAGGAGCGGCGGGCGCCGGTGGCCGGCGGGCTTGGGGAGGGGCGGTCGGTGCCAGCGCTGCCCCCGGCACACGGTCCCCAGGCCGGGGAGCGGCTCCAGGTGCCGGCGGGGCCGGGCAGCGGTGCGGGGTGGGCGCGGGAGGCCGGGGCGTCCCGCGGGGAGCAGCCCCCGCAGGCACGGGCTTTTCCCGGCTCTGCCCGGTGGGGCAGCCGCAGGACGGGCCCCGCGTGTCCGAGGGAAGTTCGTGCGTGCGGGGGGACGTGGCGCTTTCGGTGCGGAGCTTCACCTGTGGGCGCCGTGGGTAACAGCTCTGCTCCTTCGCAGCACCGCCACCGCGACAGCCTCCGAGCCCTCTGCCACTGAGTTCAGCCTCCCAAACATGCGTGTGTGAAAGGTAAGCGGTAGCATCCTTGTCTTGCACCTAGGCACGCTGAGAGACAGGAACAGAGCGACTTGCCCGATGCAACTTCCTGCCATTTATTTATTTATTTATTTTTATTTGAAAAGTTTTTAGTGCCGTGGGACCAGAGCTGTCAACTCGAGGAGCTCAGTCTTCTCAGCCCCAGGCAGCGAGTTGCAATTCCTGTAGCTAGTATTGCATGAAAGCAGCGCATCATCACTTGGTGCGTCTCATGCCAGCTCTTAAAATTCAGTTTGGTATGAATGAAAGTAACCACCCTCTCTGTTCTTCTGTTGCTCCCTCTTGAAGCAATATAAAACTATGACATTTTCCTGTATTTTCAAGTTGGAGTGGCTTGGTTTTTAGCCATAAGGAATGGCAACATAAAAAGTAGACACAGATGTGAATGAAATACAAGAAATATTGCTCAACTTGGAGATTTTTCAGTCACACTAAGAAGATCAACTACCATTTAAATAACACTAAAATTTTAATATAGTCTAAACAAAGACAAAGAAATTCTCAGCCTAAATATTGCCACATTATGTTTATCATGCCAGCAATTATTATAACTCATTGCAGTATTTCAAAAAAGGAACAATTCAGCTGAAGGGCAGCAGTGGGAGTCAATAATTCAGATGCTGTTTATTACTCTGAAAGACTCTAGCTGGGTAGCCTTGGGCAAGTCACTCCACCTCTCCATGGCTCTGTTTTCTTCCTTGTAAAAGAGATAAATGTGCTTGCTTTCTTCACAGGGGTGTTGAGAAGTTTAATTAATTTGTTTCATAACTACTTGTAGATCCTTGGGTGCATCTTTCTACAGAAGTGCTAAGTATTATTTCAACTAAGTTTCCTTATTGTGTCTCATTGCTTATATGTGTTTTTTTCAGTGACCTGAATTAGTTAAGTATTTAGGGGAAGTCAACAAAGTAGCAGTTCTGGATTAGGTTTGTCTTGACTCTCTGTAAACTTCACGGAGATACACAACCAAAATATACTAACCACAGTGTAACTTTAATGGGGCAGAGCTCTAGTCCTTTAAAAAAATGTCATTTTCTTGTCATTCAAAGTAAGAGCTTGCCTTTGTTGTTTTGTTTGAAGTGTTGTAATGTGAATTGCCATGAGAAACACCTGAGTGCTCTTTAGATAACAAGAGAAAGATATGAGAATAGTTTCTAAACATGTCTGTGTTCTCTACTGTGAACACTGACCTCAGAAGACACTTGGCGCTAATTTTCCACTACTCATTGATAAAAAGTCTCCTTTACAACCTGTTCTTTGGTTATAGTAAATGTTGCAAGAACGAAATGTGTGAACTGAACCATTGATTGCCTATGGTAAAAGCTGATAGATTTTGGTTGCCTAGGCAAGCTCAGTTTTTATTGCAGTGTATATTAGTTATTGTAACTAGATATTCAGTAAATATCTGCACTACAGTGGAGAGGAAAATGTATTTAATTACCTGGCCAAATGTTAGATGTGATTTTTATAGGTTGAATACAGTTGTAAGTAAAAAGGAGTAGCTGAAAGCTGGTTTTAGAGTGACATCTTGGGTCTGGTACTGTTTAAAGGTTCATGAGGTCTGTGTGTACCATTTCTTTTCCTCAGGGACAATGACAGCAAGTACATAAGTTTTTTTAAAACTGAATTCAAATAAAACCTAGATCAGTGGTGGTAAATGTCATTCATATCACAAGCAGCTGTTGGGTTGTGAATGAACGTAGGAAGTTTATATCCCAGTAGAAAAATGGTCACATCGATCAGTACTCAGCAGTCTGAGCAGTGAAAACTAGGGTTAAATGAGGAGGCAGTTGTCCATGAAACTAAAGTGTCCCTTTTCTCAGAAGTGATTGCATTTAACTAAAATTCAGTCACATTCTTAGGCTTGTGTATGGAAACTTGCACATCTGGCACCCACAGCATACTATAGCAATGAGCAGAAATAAATCTAGTTACTATTGCTATTGTTCCTGGATATTTTGCAAGAAATAAAGCCCATTGGGGGGGAGGGGGGGGGAGGGGGGGACGCTGAAGGAATTAAAAATAAAGGAAAAAACCCCAACTTTCTGTAACGATTGTTTTCTTGCTTAGACTTGGTAATCCAAGTGTCTGGTGAGTGAAAGAGATTATGACTTTTTCTCAGCAAGCTGCATTTAACTGGTAAATTTGGTATCTCAGCAGCAAGTTTGTCCTGGCTGTTCTCACCTTCTTTGCTGTCTTCTTTCAGCTGAGGTAGATTAAAGAGCATGGTTACAGCAGTGGAGTCTCCTAAAGCTGTTAAACCATGGTGCCAGATTGTGATTAAGACTGTAGCCACATACTTAATATAAATAATTTAATAGATTCTGCATTTGACTCCTTTTGAGCCAGTTTTCTGTTTATATGGGTAAACTTTGTACTGATGTCTCTTAGCCCAGCTAAGCCCAGCTGGGATATGGTGAGGTGTGACAGTGTTACATTAGTAAAACCCCAAACACTTGTGCACTGCACTTTGAGCAGATTTGGTTACGTGCACAGGATGAGAACTGGGCAGAGAAGCCTGCTGGGAAAAAGGAAATTTAGCAAATGCCACCAGAGATCTCTCTCATGAATGCTTTGTCAGTAAAAGTTTAGCAGAAGTGAAGCATTGGTAACGGAGAGCTGACCAAAGGGGTTTGGTAATTTTGGGAATCACATGAAGGACAGAGCACTGGAAATAATTCTCACATCAGGTGCTGGCATGACACTTTCATCAGCTCTTGGGACATGGTCAGGTGTGAAAGCACAGGCACAATGTGACTATTATGTACACAGTCTGAAATTACCTTTATTTGGCCTTTCTTTCTGTTTTTCCCCTTGCTTAGACTTGGAGTATACAGGAGGCATCAGCAGTAGCATTGTTTAGAGTAGGCAAAGGATTGTAGGGACCCTGGTCACTTGACTCTGGTAGGTGTTGTATCTCAGTACAAGAGAAATGTAATTTTAACATACAAGTTCTTTCACCACGGTTGGCCTGGTTTATGCTTTTATTTTCTGGGGTTTTTTATCAGAAATATTAAAAATGCTGAACATTTTATATAAACCTGGTATGCTGCCTTCAGCCTTCTAATCAAGTGGCTGCCTAGAGTTGTTAAAGTATTTCGAAAAGTTGTTCTCAGGCATTTCTGTGGATGTCATGTTCCTTTAAAGCCTTTTAATCATATTCTTGCAATCATGGTTCATCACACTTTTTACCAAAATGATCTGTCTGGTTTCAGTTCTGCTATGAGAGCCATGCCTGTGCAACATACAATCAGAAATGAGATCATTAGATTCTAACTTTCAAAATTAACCCATAATTTAATGGTTGTGTTGACACCTGCTCATAGATTGCTCATGCACACTGTGAGTACCTACATTTTGCAGGAATAATGTAACAGTTAAACTCCATCTGCAGTTGAGGCTTCTGTCCGTGAAAATGTAATCATCACTTTTATCAAGGCTTTTGTTAAGGGTGTTCTGGGGAGCACTGAGGACAATAATAGCCCTGAAGGAACTACAGGACAATACATTTTATTGTCTCTCCAAGTTTGTACCCTGAAAAAAGCAGTTGCATCTGGGTACGTTTATATTGTATTTGTGGGGAGAGAGAGGAGCTATGTCCTCTATCTCTCTGTGGAGAAACCCTAGATAATGAGATGGCAGCAGAGGTAACAACAGAATTGTATCAATAATAATGACCAACATACTCATCAGTAGAGAAATGCAACTAACCAGGTAGGGTGGTACAATTTAGGTCTATGAACACAGTGATGTTTGTCCTGTAACAAATGAACCAGTAGTTCTGCGTGAGTACACATTTGGGGTCTGCATAATCACACTCTTAAGATTATCTGTAGGTAATATAAAAGCATTTGTTGGTTTAAATTGCTTAGATTGCAAACTCCTTAGGTTCATAAATTGACTAGCATCAGCATCTTTGGACTTTGCTGGTGCTCCTGTATGCTGTCACAGTAATTTAACATATATGATTGCCATGGTTTAATCCCAGCTGGCAGCTCAGCCCCACACAGCCACTTGTTCATTCCTCTCAGTGGGAACAGAATTGGAAGAATAAAAGTGAGAACACTCGTGTGTTGAGATACAGTCAGTTTAATAAATAAAAGCCACACAAAACAGAGAATTCATTCACCACTTCCCATGGGCAGGCAAGTGTTCAGCCATCCCCAGGAAAGCCGGGCTCCATCACATATAATGGTTGCTTGGGAAGACAAATGGTGCAACTCTGAATGCTCCTCTCTTTCTTCTTCTTTACTAATATTATATGCTAAGCATGACATCATATGTTATGGAATATCCCTGTGGTCAGTTGGGATCAGCTGTCCTGACTGTCCCCTCCCAACTCCTTGTGCATCCTTGGCCCCCTTGCTGTTGGGGTTGGGGGGAGAGGCAGAAAAGTCCTTGACTGTATAAATGTTGATCAGCAGTAACTAAAACATCCGTAAATTATCAACACTGTTTCCAGCACAAATCCAAAACATAGCCCTATACAGCTACTATGAAGAAAATTAACTCTACCCTAGCCAAAACCATCACAATAAAAATAACGATAAAATATTAATATAGTTTTGTATGCAACACTGAGTCATAAACAGGATATGGAAACATAGTTAAAATGAGTTTTGATCCCATAGCAACTGAAGGATATGATGCATTTTATAATTTCTGTCTATTAACATGAAGTTCTGTGGAAATGCTTCACAAATAAAAATATTTGATATCTTCAGCTACTCAAGTTTGTAGATAGATGTAGATACACAGAGAGTGAGAACTGGCCTTGCAAAACTCCAGCAGAATCACATAATTTGTTTACGACATCTTGAAGACAATTGAATGAGGGACAATTAAAACAATAAGCAGGGAATATTAAAACTGTTAATTATACATAGTCAAGAACAAGAAATGAGGGGACTTAAAATATTTACAAGTATTTGGAAGAGTAAAGGTCAAGGCCAGCAAAGAAGAGTTAGTTGGAAAGAGGATAAAAGTTAAAGTCTGAAATGAAAACTCTTGTTTTGGTATCAGAAGTTTCTGGTGTTGTAATCAGCCTCCTCAGAAGTGAGGGAAGATGGATGGCATGCAACTCCCTGGGGTGGGTTAGGCACAAGGAGGAATTCAGATGGCAGTAATTGGCTTTCCCCTATTGCATGTATGATTATTTTTTCCTGTCCTTTCTTTGCACCTCCTGGGCATTGCCGTCGCCCTGTGAAGTTTTCCAGTTCTTCCTGCGCTCCATGATTGTACCACTGGATCCACGCAGAGGCTCCAGTCTGCCCCAGGCATTCTGTTCCCTTGCTCCCTTCTTGTGAAGGGTGGTTGTGCCTTAGGGCTGTGGGCTGCTGTCAGAGGAAACCCTAAACATCGTTCCTAATACCCCACACCAAAGGGTTCACAGCCTTACCGACCCCGAGTGGGCCTCTGTGCCAGGGCCAGGAAGACAAGTTACTTCTCGGTAGCTGCCAAAGGAATATTGTTTCACCACCCAGACTGTGCAGGAACCTTTGTTCTGTGTTTCTGAAGTGCCTGTTACTGTCATAGTCCTGAACCCCAGAGGTGCCCTACATGCTGTAACAGTGTAACACATGGGTGAGTGGTTTGATTGACTTCTGGGACATTAAACATAGCGAGTATATCCTCTTGGCCTGGATGAAAAGTCTCAAACTGCCTTCCTATAGTGTTAACATCTGTGAAAACATTTCTGAAGTAAAAAACAAAACCTAATTTTAATTATTGAAATGGCCTTTTGAAATTATGTCAGCACCAGATACAGTGCTGCTGTTCTGGAGGAAGTCTTTCTGTGGTAGCTCATATGTTTAAAGCCTTTGATGGCAAAAGTGACTGGGCTTTCATTCACTGAACGTGGATGCCTTAACAGGCATGTCTGTACTGGTTGGGAATGATCGTCTGCAGGATTCTAGATATCAAAATTACTTCCTTGCTCATTCTACAGAGTGAAGTATGGAATAAAAGGTCCCAGTAAGGGTTAGGAATACAAGTGTTAGCACAACCAAAAAATTACTGAGAAAGCATTTTTATAGGAGGCTAAACTGTAAAATAGAAGGAAATTCTGAATTCCCAGATTAGGCTTTGGACATGCAGACAATTTAAATCATGTTTTCGCTTGAGGCAGAGAGAAGGTTATGCATTCAGAGTGTGTGTCTGTATACCCTGTTAATTTATATATACAGTGATGAAATAGACAAATAAACTTTTAACTGAAAGGAATTAACAGATGAAACTTCCATCACAGCTGTCTTACACATCCTACTGTGAATTCATAAAAATATTTTGCAGTTGCTGTCTTACCTGGAGCATGGTGGAGAATGAATGCAGACCTCCATTCTCCTGGAATTATGGTCTGACACAGCTGTGTACTGCTCTACACAGATCCATTTAATTTTGTGTTAGATCAAAGGATGGACACAAGTTTAAATCTTGACTGCTGACATGATGTCATATACTGATAATTTCTATAGGAACTGGCTGTTTCTGGTTGCCATTAGGATTTTTGTAGCACAGCTGTTAGACATAAAAGTTGATACAAAGCTTCTTTCAAGGTATTTCAGATCATTTCAGAACAAGTGCAATACTAACACCTGGGTACCTGAGCTATACTTTATTTATGGCAGATGTAATTCTGACTTATATTTGGGATTTCAGTATTTAAGTTTTGAAATACCTTTGAAATTATATAATTGTGATGTAGCGTGTTTTTCATAGTGAAAAAATCAGAGGAAGAAATGAAGTAATGTCCCCTTGTGGCTAAGGTCGTAATAGGTATTTTTTCAAGTTTTAAGCAGCGATTTTTACACCTTTCCAGTATTTTTATTGGAGAGTCAGGTAGTCAGCGGTTTTAGCTCACCAACCAAAAGTGGGTGAAGGACTAGTGACTGCTCCTGACTCTTGGGATGTGGGAATTTCCCGCCTTGGTGTCCTGCCCCACAGCTTTGAAAGGATCTCAGCAGTACTGCTTGTTGGTGTAGAAGCTGTACAGCTTGGGACTTTGGTCAGTAGATTTATTGTGATTATTACAGCACAAAAATAAGCTTATAGTTTTATTGGTTCTGCTCCATCTGCCACCTAATTATGCTGTATCAGATATGTTTCTCTGGAACCAAATGGCAACATATATATGGGAATTAGTCTCTATTGACCCTTTCAACTCTCTGTTTTCACGGACCTCCCCTGCATTTTTTAGTACTAAAATGTTGTTGGATTCAGTTAGAAGACTTAATTGCTCTCCCATTTTTAAATATGTTTGCAAAATATTTAGATTGATGGTAAAACGAACTTTGTTGAACAAAATAGCTCTTCAGTTGATGTAACTGTCATGATTTTAGAATATTACCATTATATAATGTTACCAAAGTTTCCAACTGATAGATTCCGTGTTATAGATTCTGCTCCTCTCATCAGCAACAAAGTCAATTGCAATGTGTGTGAAAAGATATTTCAGATATTTGGACAAAGTGCAAAAAAAAAAGGAGTTCCTACTGAAGTTTGCTTTTCTCTGCTGTGATCTAACCTACTGCTCCTCGTGTTACATTTTGGCAGTGTTCAGCACTGGGACAAAAAGTTGCACATCCCTCTTCATTTAATAGAACAAGATTCCACACACATCTCATTGCAATGTTACCTATTAATTTCACAGTTTTAGTAGGATGGCAGCTGTTTCTGGTGGTTGGTTGACCATTTATTGTTAAAATATCTATGACTTTCTTACCTGTTTTAGCACTGGGTGCTAAAATTGCTTGTTTCAGTTTTAATACCAGTTCTTGTAATGTAATTTGTGACAAAACTGTAGTGACACTGTTGCTCACAATGAAGCTGCATGTCATAATATTACAAGCATTGAAAGAAGTTGAGCAAAAAAAGTTCATTTTCACTGTCAATAATTTATGAAGTGCAAAGAAATTATGAAATTTAAGTCCATGGTGACTCAGAGGTCATTGTCTAAGGTAAAAGTTTGCCCACTGAACCTGGAGATTTGATTTTTGTCAGTATGATGGAACAGATTTACTTTTAAATATTTGAACATGTTTCTTACACAAACATTTGTTTCTCAGGTATCTCAGGTAACGATAATGAGAACTGTAGCCTTTGTGGAAAATAGTAACTTCCCAAAAGAAGACAAAGAGTCTGATGTGTCCATGTCCCAGCCCTGGGCTCTGGGAATATCTTTTATTCAGAAACTTGAATAATCTGTGGTATTGTAATACCTCCAGTTCACGGAAGTTTTAGTCACCTGAAATCCCACCTTTTTTGTTCCTGGCTGCAAATGTTGACAAGATGCCCATGTCAGAGGTGGGTCATGTCTAACGTGGGAGATGCCAGCAGAGACACCTGCAGCTTCTGCTTTTTGAGATGTGATAGAAGTGTGGTCCCAGGAGAATGCAGCTACAAAGCAAGTGGCTCTTCAGAACTGATACTACAGAAAGCCACCATTCTTTACCTTTTTTTAATATTTAATCACCCACAAGAAGGTCAGATTGCTTCAAGGACAGACAGCTGTGCAAGCTGGTGATTCCAACAGTGCCATCATTCCCTCTCCCTAATCCACTGCCCCTCTCTCCCTCCTCTGCTCTCAGCAATGAAGCGACATTTCTGTGCACATGTGGCAGGAGTAAATGGGCGTCTCTTTTCGCCTCTCTTTTCTTCTAAATAGTTTATTTGGTAAAGTTATCTGTATAAACCAATATTTAGTTTAGTTAGTGGTTTCAGTTTTACAGTACTTTTTTTTTTTTTTTAGTACAGCTGAACATCTACCAGTTGATGCAGATGAGGAGAACTAAAGTAGTTAAGATTTAATCTGTTTTGGGTGTTTTTTTCTGGAATAATTGATGTTTTTTACTGTTTGTTTCTGCTGGCAGTGGAGTGGAAATAATGCAAAATGCTCTTTCAATCTAGGACTAAATGACAGCATTTTCAAAGCACATTGTATATTAGCATTTTCTTCCATGGGCAAGCATACTTCATTCTTCTTTTAATTTTTAATATTTTATCAGGTCATGGCTTCCCAACTGAATAAAACCCCTTCGTTTTCAGAAAAGGTTGAGTTGCTTGGTAAAGTTTTTCTTGGAAGATGTGGCTGGTAATGATGCAGTGTAATATGAGAGTAAGAAATTCCTTTAGCTTTAAAAAATGGTATTGTGAGTGCACGTTAAATGATCGGAAGGCCCAGACTCCTGTTCTTCCAAGCCCTGTGTATCAAGCAAACTTGTAGCAGGTTCACTCACAACTGGTAAGCTGGAAGACACTTACTTGCACAGATCCAGATTCACCTAAGCTATGCTGATAATTGAGGTTCAGAGGTTTGCATGGAAAGGAAGGTGTACTCCTTTCCAGCTGCCTCCTCCCATCCATCAGTGACACCAGGCTGAGCCCTGCGAAGTTGTGGGACAGGGCTCACTCTCCTTACTGAGTTGTGGCTGCTCTTATTGGTCTTATCTTCTGCTTAATAACAGAAGTTATTGTCTTCATATTGTAGGAAGGGTGTCAGTGTAATTTAACCGAGAATAAATTATTTTGTACTCCTGCTTTTGTCACTGTCTATTGACTTTTTTCCAGATCTTGACTCTGAATAAGCTGGTTATTAATATACAATAGGTTGGCTTTCCAGTTATTCTGTTGTTAGCCTAAGCAAAGTGGTGCTGTGTAAAGGTAAAAAAAAAGGGTTTACCTACTCATGTAAAGGTAAAAAAAAGGGGTTTACCTTCTCTGTGAGATGTGCACATGAATGAAGGGTGAAAATGAAGGAGGCTATTGAATACTTAAGAGTACAGACTATGACTTTTTGGCAACACTGGATGTGTTTGATGTTGATGTAATGCTGGGAAATGTGTGTTCAGATTTGCGAAGGAGGAGTTCTGGGAAACCTTACTGTACATTCCCTAATCGTTGGTCAGAAATACCTTAATTTAGGGAACTCTCAAAAACGTCCCTAAATTTATGCATGTTCTTAATTCTCACTGATGTGCAGAAGTACTTACAGAAATCAAACCAAAGGAAAGAATACATGAAGTCCTTACTGCTAGCTGAGATTTTTTTCTGCTTGTGTAGGCCAGGAAACTTTTTCAATATATGGTTAACACAAAAAGCTACAAGCATTTTTATCTTCCTTTTTGGTTATTTTTTAGGTTCTTTCCTCTGCCCACAGTTCTAAAGGATCACAGAGGCTTTAAAAAAACTATAGTGGGGTTTTTTATTATTACGACAAAGTAGTTTTTTCATCAATTAAAAATATGACATCATGTTTCAACCATAATGAATTGGTTTGGCTGGTTTTTACCTCCTTCCTGTCAAAATATACTGTTGTATAGTTTCCTTCATTATAGAGAAGAATACAAGTAGATTTGAGTATGCCTGGATAAACTATGGTGCATGTGTCTTTTTGCATGTGTGTGTGTGGTTAGAGACTATGTAGGTGTAGTAAAAGTGTTACCAAATACACCAGCCTGTGATAATGTGTCCTGTAACAATTGGTTTACATCCAAAAGAGGGCAAAATGTACTCGCAAAATGCATTAAAATACTATGAAAATGTCATCTTCCATTGCGCTCTGTTTAAGCAATTATGCTGCTTACTGTAGTAGATAAATTTAAGCAGTCACAGGGTGCAATATTATTTGTGCCCTAGGTAGGAATGCACAAAAAATGATGTATTTCTTGGGCAAAGATGTTTGCTCCCAAATTAACTTAAGGAGCTGAGCACAAAAATCTACAGGATCTGGACACCCAGTAGTCATGAAGGGTCCTTGTCTGTCAAATTTTTCTCATATTAATGACTTTGTTGAAACAGGATGTGGGTCTCTAAATAAGGTTTTAGCAGCCTCAGTTTCTATTAGAAAATTTTGGCTATGGAATAGGGACCTGTGGGGAGAAGTAAAAGGTTGCTTTGTACTTTAACTTCCTACAAGTTTTATGACTGAATCCTATGAAAGAGGTTTTCCATGGGACAAAAAATTGTATCTGTTTTTAGGTTTTCTTTCCTTCAATTTCTCCTTTTAATAATTGAAAACTACTGTTCATTATTTACATAAAACTGTCTCACTTGAGCCTGCTTTCCGTAACCTTTTCCCTCATAAGAATTCTAGGAATTTGCTGGCTTTCCTCAGGGGGATCTTGGCCATGTTTTATCTGTGACTTAAGGCCAGATAGTTGGTAATTTCTACAAAGTAACTTACTATGTTTAAATAGGTGCATTTACCTCTGCACAAATTTCCCATTTGAGCACATGGCAAGTCGTGTACATAGAAGAATATGCATTTTAATTCTGTTCAGCCTTCTTGGTAACTGGCAGTAAATCTCTATATGTAAAATGGAAAGCCCCTTGGAAAAAAATACTAATAATGCAAACCCCTAAATGCCCGGAAGGTAAAGTATTTCAGCTGTTTTTCTAAGACCCTGCCGCTTACTGTTTCCCTTTTTGACTCCTGACTTGCTCTTTTTTTCTTTTTTTAAAATGAGGACGTGTCAGAACCGGAGGCCTTAAGCACTGTATAAAGTGACCCCGGCGCAAACCTCCAGCATTCCTCATCTTTCCCTCTCCAGCTGCTAACATCAGCCAAGGCAGCACGCAGGCTTGGCTGCTGCCAGCTCCCTGGCTCTCCCCCTTCCTCCTCCCTTCCCGCCCTTCTCCGCTTGCCAGTACAGTCACCGCTGCTTCATATTAGGCACCATTGCAATTATTTGAAATCTCGAGTACAAGAGCTGTTGTTGTGTCCCTTCAGCTGCTATCAGCTACTAGAGGGAAAGGTGTGGGAAGGAAGGGGCTTTCTTCAAAGTGTACAGCTTTTTCTCTGGGATGAATTGCTCAGTAGATGCTTCAACTGAAGTATTCATATAAAAATTATTTGAAAGTCACCTGGACAATACATGGGGTTCTTTAGATGGAATCATATTTCCTAGAGATAGGAATCTGTAGGAAATATGATCCCACCTGAATCTGAATTTCCTGAATTAGTGTCTCACAGATTCATTTTCTAACCCATTCTTTCATGTCCATCTACAACAGGACATTTCAAAGATGGTTTGGCTGCCACTGAGAGCTGGAGATCTGATGCCACAATGAGGACTCACACACGGGGAGCCCCAAGTGTGTTTTTCATACATGCGGTTTGCTTTGCCTTTGCCTACGGCGCCAGGGAGGACCAGGACGCGATGGTTCCTTTTGTCAATGCCAACTATGACAGCTACCCCATGCTCTACTTCTCCAAGGGGGACGTGGAGACTCTGCGTCTGCAGGCCAGCACCACGCACCAGCACATTGCAGCTCGTCTGATCGAAGCGGTGCAAACCATGCTGTCGAATCCCCTGGAGTACCTCCCTCCCTGGGACCCAAAGGAATTCAGCGCTCGCTGGAATGAAATTTATGGCAACAACCTCGGGGCCCTGGCAATGTTCTGTGTGCTCTACCCTGAAAACATCGAGGCCATCAATATGGCCAAGGATTACATGGAGAGGATGGCGGCTCAGCCTAGTTGGTAGATTTTTGTCTTTTTTTTTTTTTAAGTTGTTCTTACTGTATAAACTGCTTACAGCTGGAGGAGTGAGTGGATGAGTGAATTGCTTAAATTATGTAAGTTGTAGTAATACTAATTTTAACAGTGACTAACTTGCTGAATGCATTTACCCTCATCTGGACCAGCAGTGACACACAGCTTTTCATCTTCACTGGATTTACCTTCTTGAAAGTTGATGCTGAAAGGAGCATGACCCTTTGTGCACCACCCTATTTGCTGTAAAAAAAAAAAAAAAATGTAATCTGAACCCACTCTCAGTCAGAAGGAAGAGTTTCACATGTGGTTTGTGGCAAGAAGTGCTGAAAGTGTTACTTTTAAATTTTTTTTTTCACCAGATTCATACATATCTTTTGGGTAACTCTTCCTTAGGAAGAATTTAGGAAAGGGGGACCTATGAAAAAGGTATAATTAGGTGTAAGTAAAAATGACACTGTTGGGTTTCTGCAGTCTGCTCTAACATCTGTCTGACCTTTAGTTCATACTTGCAGCTTCATTTGGCCATGTGGTTCTTGGGCCTCTCCTTAAGCCATACTAGGGCATGATAGCTGTCCATCTGATTACTGGAACTGCCTGAGTAACTGGTGTTTTGATGACCACCTCCTGGATTAACTTCCCCTGGATGTGAGTTGTCATCCTACAAGTTACTCTGTCTTCTCTGCACCACACTCTTTCTGTGGGGACAGAAGCTAACATTCTCACTGTAGGAGTGATTCTAGAGTTGAGACCCCAAGGTCTCCTCCTTTTCATGCCCTCCTGCAATTTATCTCCTTTTTTTGCTCAGGCAGACACATTTCCCTTCCCTCCCTGCAGCAGCTGCCACTTGGTGCACCTTGCAGACTGTGGTCCAGCATTGCTGTCACTGGGAATAGGTTAGAGGATGGGAATGTGGGCTTTGCCAGGACAGTGGCTTCTGCCTAGGGCAGCGAGATGGAGCTGGATGGGGCACTGCTCCCTTCTGTCATAGCTGCTGTTCTACAGCTCTGTGGTGGCAGCAGCTCAGCAGAAGTGTGAGTCAAGATTCAAGTCAGCACAGGAAGAGAAGCATTAGCTGTTCAAGCAGTATTCATTGCTCAAACTACTATTCCTTACCTTCTGGTAACCAACTAGTAGTGTCCTATAAATGTTATCCTTCCATTGACCATCACTTGGAATTGTGCTGGATTTGAGCTAGCATAACTTGGGATCTATATCCTCCTGATGGGCATTGATTGAAAAGGCATTACAGTGTTTGGGTTCCCCTACACTAAGTATTAAAATGGTGAATGCCACAGAAATATATGATCTAGAGCAAAAGAAGTGATGGGAGAGAGAAGGGACACACTGGCCAAATATTGCCTGAATGTTGCAGAAGAGAGGACACGTGGGATTTGGGAAGAAAGGTATTGTTTCAACAGTGGTAGTAATTTCTGAAATCTTGCACCGAAGCATAGCAATACAAAGCTTCAGTCTTAGCTCTGGAGACAGTGTGTGTTTCTGCTGGCACACTGACAGAGGGATATAGCTTACAGAGGTGAATCCACGGATGTGTGACCATCTCTAATAGGAGACAGTCTGCTCCAAAGTCAACACCTTCCTCCTTAGTTTCATTGTTCACACTTTTTCTTAACTTGTTTTGGGTAGTGTATAGTTACATGGCCATCTGTTTTAATGAAATAATAAAGAGGGGGAAGCATTATTTCGAGTAGGAGAACTTGTTTGTGTCTGTTTTTTTCAGTTTCCTACACCTCACTCTCTGTCTCAACCTTATTTAAGTTCCTTGTGTCCTGTGATTCCTGCCCTGGATTAATTGTGGTTGTTCTGTCCCTTGTTATAATGCTCTCCTTTGTCCCAGCTGACCAGATACTAATCAGAACCAAGCAGATATCCCATTTCCACTTGGCTTTGATGTAATTTACCTTCCTCAAACTACTGTTTTTCTCAAGCAAGTATCTTGCATTACTTTGGTGAAAGAGAAGCCATGCTTTCCCCATTTTTCCCTTCTGATGTAGACATCCCATTCAGCAATCAATCAAGGTTTAATCAGGGCTCTCAGCTTTGCAAGAGAAGTGGCTGCAGTGCTCTCTAGTAGTAGTGGAAGTGCAGAGGGAGGAAATTGTAAACATAGGAAATAGAGCTGGGCTAAGCTGCCCTTTGTATAACCTCCAGCTGGCCAGTTCTTCACATGCTGTGACAGAAACATGGATCTGGTTTCCATTTTTGTTTTCCCCCTGAGAATTTATGTCTGAATGCTGTCAGCATGGAGTTGACGCTACAGCCCCATCAGTGATGGCAGTAATATAGATCTCTCTCCCTTGTCCAACAGTGGTTTTCAGAAAAGTAGGAATGTGACATCTCTGAGGCATGCACTGCACTGTCTGGCTTTGCTCAAATAGGCTAGCAGGTTCAGAGGCTGAAGGAGTGGGCAGACAGATTATGCAAATCTGTTTTTCCTAAGAAACTCAAAAGTACCAGAAAATGTTACTGCATGCACTTCTCCACTTAGGATGAGACTAGGAGAATAAACATGGTAAATAGGAATTGTGGTTGTTGTATGAGCTGTTCCAGCAGTGTCACAGTGGTGGAATTTTTTGTCCAGTCTATCTAGGCATGTTTGGTTTTCCTCAGACTTTGGGAAAATACCATTCTGGGTGATATATTATGAGTGTTGCCCTTATAAAATAATTTTAGGGCACCTGTGTTCTGATCAGGAGGGTGGAAAGAAGGAGCAGTCATGATGTTGCCTGACTTTGGAGCCTCGAATGTTAGGAGAGTCATCTGCCAGAATTCCTTATTACATCAGTAAAGAGGGCTTTTCCAAAGAGGTATCAGTAAGGTAAGTAGAACAGGCTTCTCCTTAGACCTCCTCAATAATGTAGGTGCCAAGACTGCCATGTAAATTTTCTGGAAAAATGTCTTTTTCATCACTGACAGATTCATAAACATGTTGGAAAGTTAAATCTGGCATTGGCAGCTTGATTCTTTCAGCAGTATAATCTAGATTTCTTTTGACTTCTTCTGGCATTGATTCTAAAATAGCTTTAGAATTAAAAAAAAAAAAAAAAAGAAATTTAACTTAATGAGTTTCCTCTAAATTTTGTGGCAATGTTAAGTAAAATTTAAGCCTTACCAGAAAACAAAACTGTATGTTTTTAACGTGCAGTAGTTGAATGAAAGAAATATGGTTTAAAATATCATTGGTTATTTGTTTCAGAATGCTAGGAGATTAAGGAGACTGTCATTTTAAATTTCTTCTTTACATTAGTGGAATCCTCAATAGTCCAAATATCGTTCAATATCCCAGGATACAATTATGAGAAAGTCTACTGGTAATTGATATATACATGGAGGGGACATGTAATTAGGAACTCTTGTCCTTTCTCATCTATTAAAATAGTCATTTTATGTCACATAATAAAGTACACCCTTAACTGAGTTCCCATTTGTGTCGACTAACAGAGGTTGAGCCGTTTGTCATAACAACCCATGTTGATAGGCGTGCTGCTCATTAGCAGAGCATCCCTAATGGCTACATCCTGGAGTAGGTTTACATTTTAAAATAAACAGAGGGGCACTGGGTAATAGCTAACTATAACAATCACCCAAAATAATGTGGGAATGACACTGTTTTGGAGACCAGCAGCAGCAAACAAATGTGCATTAATACTTTAGTTAAAATAGATGAGCGTTAATGGTTTTGCCTGTAAAAATTAAAAGCTGGTATTAAATAAACCATGCTTTTCCATAGATTGGATATCTAGATACTGTCTAAAATCTTATGGAAAGTTTATCCTTATATTTGAACCATATTATCTTTTTTTAGAGGGAACAGAGGATATTGATGTGTTTTCTGGCATTTTATCTTTGCCTGGCCCCTAGAGCACTCCCCACCAGAAGGGCGTTTTGGCCGAGGAGATCCGTACTCGTGATTCTTTCCATATGCCACTGGCTCGTCCCGTTCCCGCACTGAGCGGAATGATGTAATCAGTAATCAGAGACACACATTGTGCAGAAATAAGAGTTCAGTCAGATTCTCTGTTTTGCACAAAGCAGCAAAAAACTCTCTTCATTACTAAGCCCACCTTGCAAACAAATGCCTTGGGAGTTCACAAATGCTGCACCCTTCTTGCAGCAGGAGAGACGTCCCAATTTGCAATGCTCAGAAACAGATCTCTGTGGGTTTGTTTTTGGTTTTTTTTGCACGTAGTTGATGCCCCATTTTTAAAGACAAGTATTTTACCAATGTGCAGTAAGGTGTGGGATTTAACAGTAAGGCGGCTCTGTGGGTTTCACAGGGCAGATAATTACTCTCAAGCACATGCAGACATTCCAGGGAAATAGCAGCAACTAAGGAGCAGCTAACAGGAGGCTTCGGAATAACAAATCTGTGACCTTTCTGCTGCTTTCTTATAAACTAGCAATCATGTAGCCTTCTGTCAGTCACTGTTTATTAAAAAGCATTGGACCATCCTATAGGACCCTTGCTGTTAGTATCCAGATAGTGCTAGATGTTGAACAATACAGATTACAAAGTAAAAATAGATACACGTAAATAATCAGATGTGTGGATAATCATTTAACTGAAATAAATTCATATATGCCAAGTTGAAATAAAGCAAGTCTCTATGCTGACACCAGAAATTTATAACATCTGTTTGACTCCAAATAATCAACCAGCAGTCACATTCAAAGAAAACTTAGGGGGGCTTTATAAGACTGTGGAATAAAAGTTAGTATAAAAGAAGCTTGGGGGATGCTGATATGCTGTCTCCTACAGAGAAGAAGAAAAAGAAAAGGAAGGGTCGGAGGATGAATTTGGTATCTGGAATATATATTATGTTAGTAAGTGAAATATCAAACCATTATGCTGTTTTTATCGTCTACATATGTAGTGTTTAAAAATAGAAATTGTGCATGTCTGTGAAATTAAGTGGCTAGCTGGATTTTGGAAAGCTTCTTTAATACCTTGGTTTTAAATTGATATAGAAGACAAATTAGTGCTGAAGTTCTATGGTAGCTACAGGGAGCTCACTTTGCAGCATGACTAGTATAAAAATCTGGTAAAACAAGAGCCAGAGGTAATGTCTTGAAATAATAAAACATAATTCAGTTTCTGTGTCTGCTTAATATGACACTGAGAACAACTAAAACAGAGTCAGTTCTAGTTTATTAATGTGTCAACACAGAAGCATCATGAGGGATGCTAAAAGCAAGCCCTGTGTGAGAAGGACTCTCTTGTGATCAAAGCCAAAAATGAGAGAAGATCTGAAAGCTTTAGATGCATCAGAAGGATGATCATAGACCTATGAGGAAACAGAGGCAAAGAGGTTAAAAAGCAGATTAAGATTTTTAAGGAACTAAAGTTTTACTTTCCTCTCCTAAGCACCTAAACTCTATTTTTATTTTAAGCTCTTAAAACTTCTGTCTATATGTTGCCTTTTTTTTTTCCATACTGACATGAATGTAGCCTTTTACATTTAACCCCTCTTTAGCCTTTCTTCCTGTCAACTGAGCTGCAATGAACACAAGCATGTGAGATTGGCTGCTGCTGAAACATGACTGGTAAAGAGAGGGGCAAACCTGTTTTACCTTAGACACCAGAAACATAAATCATTGGTTTTTCAAGTATGTTTTTTATTCTTAACATTTTTGTTGTTGCAAAGGGCTGAGCACTAAGGCTGGGCAGATAATGGGGTTTTTGTTTTGGCAGCCAACCAGAAAAATGTGGAAAGGGTGAAAGCTGAGAGGTTGGTTTTTTTTTTTCAAGAAGTCTTCTTGTTTCTTCCCAACATTACAATTATAGAATATTGCTCTATTTATTAAGAAAATATTCCATTTGAGCACAAGAAAATACTTTGTTTTGGAGACTTTGTAAGAAAAATACTTAAGATTCGGTCTGGTTTATAAAATAAATGTTGGTGGTCTCATTCACCTTAGCAGGTGTGCTCCATCTTGAAATGTATGCTTTGTCTAGCCATGGAAGAATATTTCTTTCTTGCCTGATGGGAGGTTTAAAGCTGTATCTTCTTCCCTCAGAATTGGGTCAGGACAATAGCAAGAGTGCCAAGGCATTGCTCTTGGCATTGGGAAGGCTGTACAATTACACAAGTGATCAAGAGGTCAATTGGCCCCATTATGTGCCTCATTTGCATCCACACTTGACATTTAGTGTGCATTAAACTCAGCTGTGCTCTCAGCGGGCTGCCATGTCTGAGGTAGATGGCATCAAAATGCATTGCAGGGCTGTCTTAGAACTAATTTTCACCTGTAAGCCATTAGAAGAGAGTTCTCACTCATTTCCTTTGCATACACCTAGTCAGATTGAGAATTTCAGTGCTGAGGAGGGAGTACTGGCATCCTTCCTTCAGTCTCCACCTCCAGGAGTTATTCTCCAGTAATTTGTCATGGGAAAGTTTGGAGCATAAAATTCAGGATGTGGGTTACTTGTGTAATGCATGTGTCAGGGTGTGCTTAATTCTTCATTTTGCATGCACTGATACCATGTTAGTTGTTGACCTAGAGGCCAAAAATCAGATCTCACACTGCTTGGAATGGTACTTAATATCTCAGATTAAAGAGGGTTCTTTTCCTATTTACTTCAATTTGTTTTTAAGAACTGGATACACAGTGAAGGAAAGATGACTCTAAATGTCCCAAAGGTCATGATCAAGGAACTCACTTGAGCAGCAGAGTTTGGTTTAAATCCTGCCTTGAACTGGTTTTTCCCTCCTGGCTTATATTTCTGAGAGAAATGCTAATGGAATCGTAGAAACATAGAATTGTTTGGGTTGGAAGGAACCTTAGAGATCATCCAGGTCCAAAACTACTGCACGGGGCAGGGACACCTTGGACTAGCCAAGGGTGCTGAAAGCCCCATCCAGCCCAGCCTTGAACACTTCCAGGTTTGGGGCATCCACAACTTCTCTGGGCAACCTGTACCAGTACCTCACCACCCTCACAGTCAAGAGTTTCTTCCTAACACTTAATCTAAATCTCTCCTTTTTTAGTTTAAAACCATCCCCTCATGTATTATCATTATCTGCCCATGCAAAAACCCTCTTTTTTATATACCCCCCTTCAGGTACTAGAAGATTTCTCTAAAGTCTTCCTGGAGGCTTCTCTTTTCCAGGCTGAACAACCCCATCTCTCTCAACCTGTCTGCATAGGAGAGGTGCTCCAGCCCTCTGAGCATCTTTGTGGCCTCCTCTGGACTCGCTCCAACAGGTCCATGTCCTTCTTGCATTGAGAACCCCAGAGCTGGTTGCAGTACTCCAGCTGGGGTCTCAGCAGGGTGGAGTAGAGGAGCAGAATCCCCTCCCTTGCCCTACTGCCCACCCTGCTTTTCATGAGCCCAGGACAATTGGCTTCCTGGGCTGCAGCTGCACATCACTGGGTCATGTCCAGCTTTTCATCCACCTGAACCCCAAAATCCACCTCTGTAGGGCTGTTCTCAGTGAACTCTTCTCCCAGTCTGTACTCATGTCCGGGATTGCCCCAACCCAGGTGACCCTACTTTCAGTAAGGAAGTAGTTATTTAGTAGTTAGAAATTACAGAAACACGTTCCTACTGAGAGAAGAGACAGTAGTAGCATCAGGAATGTTGTCAAGAAGTTGAGAGGTTGTAGTCATCTTGGCTTTGTTGGTGATAGTCGTTTTTACTTTCCATCCAAAACTTTATGCAAATGGTATACTTATTTAGAGCTCAGAATTGCATTTAATGAGGGTGCTGTGGATACAGAGGACAAATGCAGTGCATGCATGACAGTTCTTGGTGCCATAAATTGGTCACTGGAAAACAGGGTCTTAATCCCCACCTTCAGATTCATTGTTCATTGGTAACAAAGGTAGCTAATCTAAAACAGATAAACCACATCATACCATGCTAAAATTCTTAACACATGTAGGAAAACCATGCTACTTATCCATAATTCCAGTCTTACCCATGATCTCTTTATTTCTCCCGTTTCTTTGTGGAGGATTTATATCAAACTCTAAATGTTTAAAATAAAGTAACAAAAATATTTTATATGACACAGATGAACAAAACTTTAAAGAACACCCCAGGCATGTATTTATCCTGTGCCATTCACAGGATTTGTCCAGACAGCAGTTTTTTGTGCAGAACAATGCATAAAGCTTTGGATGTTTATGGAGTGTGGTCATGAGCAAACCTGTTCAGCACTTTCTGCTCTTTCATAAACTTTCTCAAGTTTCCAGATAGGCACCTCTTCCAAATATACCTATACCTACAGATACAGGTACATAAGTGTAAAAAGGTATTGTAGGGGTGCCTTTATGTTTTAGAATTTAGAATATGTATTAGAATTTTTGGAACAGTTGCCTTTGTTCAAAGTACATATGTCTGTAACTGAGTAGTTGTTCTGTATTAAAGAATCCATTATAGATATTTTTATTTACTTTGGATTTGTTTGTTTGTTTGTTTTTGTAACATCTGATGCCTTTAAAGGCTAACAAGGCTAATGCAGCCTTGAGGTAAATGCTACTTCCTGTTGTCAGACACAGTTAATTGTGAAGCTGAAGTTCATACTCTCTGATGTTAAGTTTTAGTCTTGAGAGGCTTAGAAAACAGCTTGTTGTACAGGGCAAAATGTTGGCTTGTTTTTTTACCTATCTTTGTATAAATACATTCCCCTTTTCTTGGTAGTTAAGAGTTAACCCTGAAAACACTTCTTTTACATACATTCAGTGCATGCCTGTGGCTCTGTGCTTTCCCACAGTTTATCAGCCAGGCTATTTACCAAGTCTGACACTGGGAGATGCATTTGAAAAATGAGAACATAATTTAGATACAAAAACCAAGTAATGCTTGCTACTTGACCTTCTTGTGAATAATTTTCCACATGTTTGGTGTACATTGCTTGGTTCCCTTGAAACTAAGTTAAGGGGGGTGCACTGATTTATAGCAACTAAAGAGTTGTTTCTACAAAAGAGCTTCACCTTAAGAACATGTGTTGACTGTGAGTTTGTGTGTTTAGAAATTAAGATCTTTAAATCGTCGCCTTTAATTTTTCTCTATTACTTGTGTGAATCTCCTCTGTGCAATTTTATACAAGGCTTAACTGTACAGAAGTGCAATTTGAGGGAAGTTATGACAAAATTGCTTGTCTAACCCAAGCTAGGTAACTATGTCAGTGTGTATGATTAGGGTGCCTAACATAAGGGTTTTTACACTGAAAGGCTGTGAGGTTTGTTTGTTTGTTTTTTGTTTGTTTGTTTTTTAAGAGATCAGGAGCCTAAATGCAGTTATAACTTCTCAATTTAGCACCTCCCATGTAGAAGACTGCTTTCTATTTTGGCAGAAGCAGTGCCATGGAGACTTATATATGCTCTTACACTGTAGAATTTGATGCAGTATTCTGTTAGAAACTAAACATAAAGTTAGCATACACCTTAACAGTGAAAGTGACAATAAATCATTTCCACTGGCAAATCCTATTTTAAATTAAGTCATGTAAAGATCAGGTTTAAGCAGAATAGGTTTAAGCAGAATCTAATTAGGAGCTTGTGTGTTGCTAAAAGGATACTGAACTTTGAATTAAATATTTTAAATTAGCTCAAATTCTTTAATTGTACTTTTCTTCCACCCTAATGTATAGCTTAGCCTCAAACTCTTTGTAATTGTTCCAAGCAGATGCCTTTAAAGAAAAATTTCCTGTACTCATTTGAACTCTGATTTCTGAATATGCAAAGGTTTAGTGAAACTAAAAATACTTCAGAAGTTAGAATTCATGATATAGCTGATCAAAGGAATGTTTCTGTGCCGAAGGATTCCTGACAGGAATCGTGGTGCCAGAGTGTTGCATATAATTGGCATAGAATGGAACTTTAGTTTTATGTATAGGATCAACAACATTTTAAGAGCTTTTTCAATTATAAGGAAAAATGAAAAAGCGGAAGTAGAGAATTGAGATTGACAAATAACCAGATAACTCAGATTGATGTATTTACTTTAAATCTGTGAGACGAATATTTCATTTAAAAAAAGGAAAAAAGAATGTTTATCTTCACTGCAAGCAGAAGACGGGATCAAAGCTAAGAGAAGGTGAACAGTTAAAACTGTTGGAAATCCAGCTAATCAAAAAGCATACAGAGAGTTTCCTTACATGGAAGGAAGTATGAATGTGCCAAATTTGAATTCTTCCAATGATGTTAAATATGCTGAAATAAAAATTAAAGGTCATTTTTTCTCACTTGCACATGATGTCTTTTACCATCGTTGCAGTGCCTTAGGCTGATGCTCATAATTCCTACATGGTTTATTAATGCTTTTGGAATGCTAATAAATGTTTCTGTAGCAGATTTTTTTTTCTCTTTTGGGATTTTTTCTCATCTGTTCACACTGTTGCTTACACAAACGAAGATGAAATCATATTTGTAGAGTCATAGAATAGTTGAAGCTGGAATGTGTTTGCCTTCAGGAGCACAGCACCATTTCTACTGATTGTAGTAGGACACTCATCTCAACAATTTAAATTCATTTCTGTAATAAAAAATATATTGCAAAAAAAGTGAAAGAGGAGAACAAGCATGAAAGCAACTGATGATTTTTCAGTTTATAAAAGTTTATTTTCACTATGTATTCCTTCACATTTTCTTTTCTGTAGAACCATGGCCTGGAAGTACTGTAAGTACCGCAAAACTAAAGTCTTTGATACACAATGGATGCTTGATTTAAGAGGAATATTTTTTCCATACTACCTATATTATGATTTTTTGTTTTATAAATTCACTGTTTTGCTAAGTTCAGTGTAACCATTGGATACAAGCCAGTAGTTCCTAGAAAATAATTTTGAGTATTGACAGCATTTTACCTCTTTTCTGTCTTAACATTAAAAAAACCCCTGTGTTTATTACATATGTTAGTTTGAACTGTAGTTCAAAGTAAGTTTCATCTTCTCTACTTCTGTCCTTGAATGCATTTGGGACATGAAGAAACAGTATAGTGAGTTATTTTATTACACTTGCTTTAAAGACAGCTTTAGTCCCATAGGCACCATTTATCATCAACTGACATCTTTGGAAAAGAAAAAAAGATCTGTTACAGGAGGTTGGAGGAGTATAAACCATGGCATATTACTTTATCACAAAAATTATATTAATCTTTCTTCAGATGAATAGATTCCATTTCTGTACAATCAGTATTCTGCTTGTCTTTCTCCTAGCAAAACACAGAATATTTCAAATATTTTTCTAATATTTAGCAACTTAATCTTTCTAATAAAGTTTATGAACTTTGAAGGTTAATATTGTCCATACTTAGGATAGGAAAAAATGGTTTAGAGATTTGGTAAGTAGCTTACTACTGTGTTAAAATTCAACGTGAATTGTCTAACTTTGGAGACTTTAAGTCATATACATATCATAGTACAGTGAGGGAGGAATCTAAGTAGGTGAAACTCAATTAATTGCCATCTTTCTTTATTGACAGGCTAGTGAAGGATGCCCCCTGGGATGAGGTCCCTCTTGCTCACTCCTTGGTTGGTTTTGCCACTGCATATGACTTCTTGTACAGCTACCTTAGCAAGATTCAACAGGAGAGGTTTCTTGAAGTGATTGCCAATGCCTCAGGATATATGTACGAAACATCATACAGGCGTGGATGGGGCTTCCAGTACCTTCACAACCACCAGCCTACCAACTGTGTGGCCCTGCTGGCTGGAAGCCTGGTTCTGATGAATCAAGGTAAGTGCTAAGCCATAGGAATGTTTTTTCTGAAGTGTATTAACTCAAATCAGCCACTTATGCAGCAAAGTTCAGGATTTGATAAAAATGCTTCTGAGTGTACATCAGTATTGGGTTTGCTCTTTTGCTGCTTAGTTAAATTTAATTTACTGAATAGAACAAAATCTGTGGGTAGATGTACAAGGTATGATGTGCGTGTATATAAATTCAGTTTTCTAAGTGATTCTGAAATTCTTACCTCATGTTTTGTAAGAGTTAAAAATCCCCTTGTGTATAGTGTGTCCAGTCCTGATTGATGGACTGTGTCTTTCAGAGTAGATTGTTGATGTAGAATGGGGCACTTGGTCTCCTTACACAAAGCATTGTGAAAGTCAGCAGTCAGAAACACCCAGTGCTCTGACCTGGGAGCCAGACAACAGGATAACCTGGAGTTTCATCCAAGACTTCTGTCCTGTCGCCTGGGAGAGCTGCAAAAGTGTAACTTTATCCACCCAAATGCCACAGCTTAGGACCTGTCTTCCCAAAAGCCTTTTCTATGGAGATAAGCAGGGCTGTACTTTTTTCCCCTCTGAACTCTGCCATTGCACCCCACAACCAACATTTGTGCCAGGTGTCCTCTTCCTCTTTGCTTTGGGGACATTTCCAGGGTGAATACCCTGGCCAGCAGCTTTTGCCTGCTCTGTTGTGGGGCTATCCCTGTCCTCCTGGA
Source organism: Pachycephala philippinensis (assembly GCA_013397055.1). Taxonomy (NCBI): domain Eukaryota; kingdom Metazoa; phylum Chordata; class Aves; order Passeriformes; genus Pachycephala; species Pachycephala philippinensis. The sequence continues at coordinate 342,224 of VWZT01008406.1, read as the reverse complement.
GAATGCAAGTCAGAGTGAGAGATCAGGTAAGCAATCCTGACTTTAAACCCCAGAGGCACTTCAGCTGAGAGATGGAAGTCATGGAGCCAGCTCCTGCTTTTATAAGAATGAATCAGTATTTCATCAGGTGATTATTTTATATGTGCTGGAAGTATTTTGAAAACATGATTCCCAAATGGAACTACTTACATGCTGCAAGTCCAGGAAAACCTAGTTTCTGGATGCTGATGGTGTTGCCAAGCTGCTCAGCCCTGCCAAGCACAGGCACATCTGCACATCACTGGAGCTTTCAAATGCCCAAAGAAGTGTGACAAAAAACTGTGGCACCTACTGTGTTTGGAGGGTCATTTTTTGCTAAGTGCCTGTCAAAACAAACACACTGACTGATGTGTATATGTTGAAAAGCATCAAGAGCATGTGTGGAAGTTATTCCCTATCCTCCTGTCTTGCCTTCCACAAATTGAAGACTCCGGCCATGTTTATTCAGTGGGTTTGCTAAATTTCATATAATTCCATCCTTCCCTAAGCCTTTGTTGGTGCAGAAAGCTGGCAGTTTGCAAGATGATTCTGCTTTTCATTAAGATATAGACCATAAGTATGCCTTGTGACAGTGAAAACATCACAAAGCTGGGCAACTTTTTTTTCACTAAAGTGATGGTGTTTGCAGGGAGGAGGAAGGAGAAAAGCAGGAAATTCATGAATTCTTGAGCAATTTGAAAATAGTAGTAATATTTCAAATGAAAAGAGGTCAAAACAGATTGTACATTTCTAAATTAAAATTATGTTGTTTTGATATAGAGCAACTTTATTTTTTTAAAAAAAGCAACTTAAATCTGGTTTTTCTGTTGGTCTAAAATTAAAAAAAAAAAGAACTGTAATTCCAATATGAAAGAAAATAGTCTGAAAGAGGAAAAAAAAAGGGAGGGAGAAAAGGAGTGAACATATTATGCTTCTGTATCAGATACATAGCAATTGCAAATAATGTATCCCAGTGTAGACCTTTCTCACAGAAGGTTTAAATTCCAACTGGTAAGTTTAAACACAATTCAGCTATTGAAACTTGTAGAGACTAAATAGCCAATTTAAAAGAATGTAAATGTTGCTATAGGAATGAAAAATGAAACTAACTGAAATTGATTCTAGGCACATGCACATGGTGAAGTCTTTGCACTTATACACGCAGGTATTCAAAGCAGAAACTTGAGTAAGGCCTTGATATTGATATATATACCTGGTTTATATACTGCTGAATTTAGGTGAGATTTGTTCTGGTTTGTCATGTAGCCTGACAGAGTGTTGAGTCTTTCACTTTTTTCATTTCAATGTATTATTCTTTTAGTCTAGTGTTATAGCGTAGATATACACTAAGTAAACAGAACATTAATGCATGACAGTGGTAAAGGCACTGTGCTGAACCATGGCAAGTAACGTTCTTGCTGCAGTCAAAAACTAGATTCCCTTTTATGTCATAAGGGAAAACAGGAGTGGAAACATTCAGGATTTTATTCTGACCGGCCACTGTGCTGCCAACTCCATCAAGAGTAATGAAAGAGTGTCTTAATAGCTGTGAGTAAAGTGGAAGTAAGTAGTACCTCTGCCCCTGTTGCTCAGGCCTTCCCCATCACAGCTTTCTCTCCAGCCAGGCGTTCAAAACCCCATGTTAGACTCTGGTTGTCTGTTTTGCTTAGACACTGCTATTTTTTTTCTCTCTGTTAACTGAGCAGGATTTGGCAGCCTTGACTAGTAGGATGCCTGAATTCCTCATCACTCTGCTGAGCACAAATACAGTGTTGGTGGCAATGAGATGAAACACTCTGAGTAACAGGATTGAATGTAGCTCCTACTCCCTTAGCCTGGCACATGTGCTTCATTCAGCAGGCACTGCTTCACCTCGTACTGGGGTGTAACGTGCCAGCTGGGTTTGCTATAGGGTGGAATTAAGTCTGGTTAAATCTGTGCCCAGACACCTTGAGCTGGGAGAACACTAAGTTGCCATGTAGAAGCACAAGGCATTTGATCTCAGTTTAGTCCTACCTCTCTTGCTACTCGATCCAAAAGAAAATAAGAGAAGGCACATAGCCTTTCCTCTGCTGGGTTCCGTATGCTGACTTCTGCAATACATAAATGTGATGCTGAGGCCCTCATGCTTATGCTTAGTGAAAGCAGACTGGCACTGAGAAGGTTTCTCTTGACCTTTTCTCAGGTCTTGATTTGTGTAGAGCAGACCAAAATAGTAAAGTCTCTGAAATGCTTTTCTTTAGGAAAAACTAAAACTGCTTAGGGCTTGTATATGCGGAGGCTGAGAATTTATCTACTTGGAAGATTAATTTTATTCTGGAACTGAGGAATCTACTTTTGGAATTACCCATGCAAATCTCTTCCAAAATAGCTTTTATTTGGATAACCCTTTAGGTTGCACAACAAACTGAAAATATAAGTAGAACAGAGCAGATCTTAAAATAGAGCATGCGTTAGTAGAATATCAGTTAACTGCAGCTCAAATGTGAACTTTTAAACTTTTTTTAGTCTCTGTGGATCTCCTTACTGTGCTGGTGATCCCACCAGTGAAAAATGACTGATCAGAATTGTTGCATTGTTGGAGCCCTCTAGTGGGACCATTGGTTTGTTTTCATACAGCTTTAATTTGAAATGCAATAAATAGTCTTGGTTTGGCTCTTCCCTTTTTGCATGTCCTTAACACATTAAGGAAATTTTCTTTTTAAGTTCTAAAACACAGTCCCACATTATTGCTAAAGGTGTTTTATAGATTTTCCCATGCTCGTGTGACCTTGCTTTGCTGTGTTTAAATATGGTATTTTATTTTTCACCCTAGAAGTACAGGGATGCTGCAGCAGTAGGATGTGTTATAGACCCCGTTAACCAAGGGGTTAGCAGTAGGTTGTATTTAACCCCTTTAGGGTTGCAGATTCCTTGCTGTGAAGGATCCCACTGTGGGGGTACAGATGGCACCATCTATGAACTGTTGTGTTGTAATTAGTTTTGCCAACATCTTTTTCTTTCAGGCTACCTTCAGGAAGCTTACTTGTGGACCAAGCAAGTGTTGGCAATCATGGAGAAGTCAGTAGTCCTGCTGCAGGAGGTCACAGATGGCTCCCTCTATGAAGGGGTGGCATATGGCAGCTACACAACCAGGTCACTGTTTCAGTACATGTTTCTTGTCCAAAGGCATTTTGACATCAATCACTTCAGCCACCCCTGGCTCAAGCAGCACTTTGCATTCATGTACAGAACTGTCCTGCCAGGTAGGTCCTTTGGGTGAGTGAAGATGAATCTCTTTATTTTTGAAGCAGCAATAAATTTCATACTTGAAATAGGCCGTTTTAAAACAACACTCTAGTTGGATATTTTTCAAAATAACCATTTCTTTGGATTTTGCCTTCATCAGTCATCAAAACAGTAACATCCTTGTTTATCACAGCTTATTAATGAGGGACACCTTCCACTAGCCCAGGTTGCTCAAAGCTCCATCCAACCTGGCCTTGAACACTGCCAGGAGTGGAGCATCCACAACTTCACAACCTGTTCAAGTGCCTCACCATCGCCACAGGAAAGAACCTCTTCCTTATATCTAAACTAGGTCTACTCTTTTTCAGTTTAAAGCTGTTACCCCTTGTGTTGCTAATTTGCAGGACACTTCAATAGGAACTTACCTTGCTCAAATTCCTGGTTAAAAAATCTTAGATAACTCTCTTGGAACCCCAGATCTATCCATGTATGTACGGAGGGTTGAATGCAGCTTTGGTATGCCAGCACAGGCACATGAGGAATTGTGCTGACTCCATGTGAGACCTCAGGCATCCTTTGGGGAGAGGTTCATAAGAGCAAAATGAACTCACACTGACGGTTTCAAGGTGAAGCTGATTATTTTGTTCTTTGGGGGCACCTCTGGTTTATTCCTTTGGAGAATATAGATTCACATAAAACAAATAAAAGCTGTAAAGGGAAACCTTTGCCAGACTTGAGTGAGGAGAGGAAGTGGATTGCTTCTTACATTTTGTGTAGAACTTTGGCTGTCTGTAGCCCAAAGCCAAAGAAGAAAGGTGGATATTCAAGTAAGCTGCAGCAGAAGGAAACCACTCCTGTGTAACCTATTTACGGCTCATTTACAAGCAGGTCTATAAACATCTGAAAAAGCTGCTTCTGTTTGCACCGCATGGCTTCACTGTCATGCTCTTCAAAAGCATCTTTGTGTGCTTATTTGTTCTTTCTTACATTCCTTTTCACTTTTTCCCAAGGGTTCCAGAGAACTGTGGCCATCGCGGATTCCAACTATAACTGGTTCTACGGGCCAGAGAGTCAGCTGGTGTTTCTCGACAAATTTGTCATGCGCAATGGCAGTGGGAACTGGCTGGCAGAGCAGATCAGAAGGAACCGAGTGGTGGAGGGCCCAGGCACACCATCCAAAGGGCAGAGGTGGTGCACTCTCCACACTGAATTTATCTGGTATGAAAGGGAATGAGCGGGCTCAAAAGGAACCTGGCAGCTGTTTGCTGTTAGTGATAATTCATTATCTTTAGATGTGCACCACAGAAGCCGGGATCAGGCTGTCCATGTGCCACCCAGGGTCATGAGGCACAGAAGAACTTCTTCACTTAGCACAGATGCACAGTACAGGTTGCCACAGGGAGCACCCTGGTCTTGTCCTACATCTGTTTTTATGGTTTATTTCCACTGTCTATTGCTTTCATAGAATACAGGCCATTACAAAGGAACTGAAAATTTGCCTGTATGTGGTCTTTGTTTAATTTGGTCTATTCTAATGGGGTTTAATCCTGTTGTGTCCTTTTATAATTAATTAGGCGAATATTTAAAGCATAGTTTTCTTTCAAAAGTTCTGTGAAGCAGTATAAACTTACTTTTAAAAGCTAAATAATCCAAGCAGTAAGTCTACTGTTAACTGGATTTGCACACTAATTTGCAAGTTATGCTTGGAAAAAATGCCATGCTAGATGGCTAGATGGATATTTTTCCATGCAATTTACAGCTATGCTAACTTCTATGTCAATCTTCTAAAAGTAAGAAATTAAAAGACTCAAGAAGCTTTAGATCCACATGAATTCCTTTAGTTTGTGGAGATAACAAATGTATTTTCGAGGAGTCACTGTAGCTCACTCTTTCCCAAGAAAAATCTCATTGAATATCTGTTAGTTTGCAATTATGATGTGCACATTAGAGTGCATGTTTGTTAGGCTCCAAGCAGCCTTCATCTTGTTACTTGCAAAATACGGAATCTGTCCTCTACAACCTCATCCCATCATCGTTTTCTCCTGTGTCTTCGTGGAAATTCTGGGACTATCTAGGGCCTGCCAGAAGCTCCTGGTTAGCTGTAAGAATAACTCTGATTCCAGAACTGTCTAACAGAAGTATTACTGGGCTTAATATTGTTTTGTTTATTTTGGTTGCTTAAAAACAATGCCAGAAGGTTAAGTTTTGTTTGGGATTTTTGTCGTTTTAAGTCCCATAGATAAAATTGTAATAATTGTAACCTTTTCTGGAATTAAGGCCTCTTTTTAAACAAAATGTCTTGTATCTTACAATTTATACAAGAAAAACCATGAAAATTTTTCTTCAGCCTAGTTTGGAGAAAGAGACTAACATACATTAACCAATATAAATAATAAACATTTATCCTTTAGAATGCCTTTTCCTTAATTTTTAATTTATTGCCTATTCTGTTTGAAGACTACAGATTTCTGTAATCATCATTTTGGGGAAACTGATGCTCTGCTTCTTTTTGTTAAGTAGTCAGTAAACAGGCATAAATGCTGGTGTCTAGTGCAGAATAGGCAGTGTCTGCAGCCTGGTCTCATCCGCCTTTTTTAAAGATCTATGTTACAGTCAGTAGTTTTATGACTATACAAGACAAAAAATGGCTAGTTTGAAATTAGTGGTACTCTTATTTTTGAACTTCAGAAAGACTGCTTGCTTTAAATGCAGAGCAGATGCTTTCAGCTATTACTCTGTAAAAAGCACGCAATTTGTGTAGGGATTAGTATGATGAATACAAATTACAACTATAGGATTAGGAAGCATAACCGTGGGCTTTATATTTTTGGCTTGCTCCTTGATGTAAATATTGAATGGATTTTGAGTTTTGTACAAGTGCTGACAATGGAATCAGTCAAGCGATTTTTAACCCCATTTTTGTCATCTTTTTTCACAGGTATGATGCAAGTTTGCGCTCTGTACCTCCACCAGACTACGGGGTTCCTAAGCTGCATTATTTTGAGGACTGGGGAGTGGTAACTTATGGAAGTGCTTTGCCAGCTGAAATCAACAGGCCTTTCCTTTCCTTCAAGTCAGGAAAGCTGGGAGGACGTGCAATATATGATATTGTTCATAAGAACAAGTACAAAGAGTGGATCAAGGGGTGGAGGAACTTCAATGCTGGCCATGAGCACCCAGACCAGAACTCCTTTACTTTCGCTCCCAATGGCGTACCTTTCATAACAGAAGCTCTGTATGGGCCAAAATATACTTTTTTTAATAATGTGTTGATGTTTTCCCCTGCTGTGTCTAAGAGCTGCTTCTCCCCATGGGAAGGGCAGATTACAGAAGACTGTTCCTCAAAGTGGCTTAAATATAAACATGACTTGGCTGGCGACTGTCAGGGACGAGTGGTTGCCGCCACAGAGAGAAGCGGGGTGGTTTTTATCAGGGGAGAAGGAGTGGGTGCATACAATCCTAAACTGAAGCTGAGAAAATTACAACGAAACCTCATACTTCTCCATCCCCAGCTTCTCTTGCTAGTGGACCAAATCCACCTAGAAGATGACAGTCCCCTGGAGGCAGCAACCAGTTTCTTCCACAATGTGGATGTGCCTTTTGAAGAAACAGTTGTTGACGATGTCCATGGGGCCTTCATTAGGCACCGTGATGGGATATATAAGATGTACTGGATGGACGACACTGGCCACAGTGAGAAAGCCACCATTGCCTCAAGGATGTATCCCCGGGGCTACCCCTACAACGGAACGAACTACGTGAATGTAACGACCCTGCTGCGGCACCCCGTCACAAGGGCCATTTACCTTTTCATTGGGCCCTCTGTGGACGTGCAGAGCTTCACCGTCCGTGGAGATTCCCCGCAGCTGGATGTTTTTGTGACCACTGGTGAGCACGCCTATGCTGTGTATCTGTGGCCCGTCGAGGACGGCTCCCGCTCTGCCTTTGCACAGGTTATTGCAGACCGCCAGAAAATTGTCTTTGACCGAGCCTCTGCCATTAGGAGCTCCACAGTGCCAGAAGTGAAGGACTACATAGGGATTGTGGAGAGGAACCTGCAGCATTTTAAGCCTGTTTTCCAGCAGCTTGAGAAGCAGATCCTGTCTCGTGTACGCAACACAGCCACCTTTAGGAAGACTGCTGAGCGCCTGCTGAGGTTTTCAGATAAGAGACAGACAGAGGAGGCCATTGACAGGATATTTGCAATCTCACAGAGGCAGCAGCAGCAGCAGCGTGGCAAAGCAAAGAAAAACAGAAAGGTAGCCAAAGGCTACAAATTTGTTGATGCCGTTCCTGACATTTTTGCACAAATTGAGGTAAATGAAAGAAAAGTGCGACAAAAGGCACAGACTCAAGCACAAAAAGAGTTGCCTGTAGACGAAGATGAGGAAATGAAAGATCTTCTGGATTTTGCAGATATCACTTATGTGAAGCACAAAACTGGGGTGTCAATCAAAGGCCGATCAGGGCTGGCACAGATGGTGACGACTGCTCGAAGTAGTGCCCCATCAATATCAGCTTCTTATACTCGCCTCTTTCTAATTCTCAACATTGCTATTTTTTTTGTCATGTTAGCAATGCAGCTCACATATTTCCAGAAGGCCAAGAGACTGCATGGCCAAAGATGTCTGTATGCAATACTTTTAGTAGACAGCTGTATATTATTGTGGCTGTATTCTTCCTGTTCTCAGTCACAATGTTAGCAGAAGACCTCTACTAGTTGACCAGTTTATGGTCATATATGTCTATGCAAAAGCATTAACCCTAATAGGGCCAAAGTTTANTTTTTTTTCTTTTTTTTTCTGAAACATTCCAAAAACAGCTGGGGAAAGATTGTTTTCAGATCAGAAGGAATGAAAGAATAGGGCAAGCAATGAATATCTCCGAAAACTCAGTACTTAATAAGTACTCCTCCTTTGTGTTTTGAGTTGGGCCTCACATCTGAGGGAATGTTACGCTTTGTTCATCAGAGTTCAGTAATGTAAAGTTGTAATTAATTTTTTGGTGAGAAGAGCCCTCTTGATAGGTTTGTTTCTAAGGTCTTTTTTTATACAGAATATGATTTACATGTAGTGAGTTTTCATTTCAAGCTGCTAGGGATGTCTCTGGGCATTTTCCTAAGACAAGGATATTCAAACATATGTATATGAGGCAGATCTTAGCAGGAGACTTCATTTCTCTCTGCCAAACCAAAGAATGGCTCAATATGGGACACCCCTGTATCATTGCAGACCCTTATATTGTGTCATCTCTTCCATGCTTTACAATCTGGCTCAGTGGGGAAATGACAATCATGTCAGTGCTTGCCAAGTGAGAGGCACATCACTAGTAGGCAGTAGTAGAAGGCAAATATGGGGTTAACTCAAAGTAGAACAGAACACAATTCTCAGGAAAGAAAGCCACGTTTATATTTCAGCCAAGTGTAGGCTGTAGAATGCTGAATTCTGCAGGGTCTGTTCTCCATTTTACAAGGCAGAGCTTCAAGAAAGTTTTCTATAGCTTGAAGCACATCTTAGTAGGGAAATAATGTCCTAGATCACTGCCCTTCCATATGTAATTTTAAAAATACAAAGAACCAAAGCAATCCTGTGGTAACCTCAGCAAATGCCAGTATGGAAAAGTATGTATTAAGGAAGTATTTAACATTTTTTTTCTTTTCACATGGCTAGAAAGAGGACAGTTAAAATTTTGTGAACAGCCTGTTCTCTATAAAGCACCAGCAAGGGTTCTGCAAGCTCTTGGTGGCCCCAGGTCAATTATTTGGGGATTAGTGGTAAATGGAATCATGTGGTCTATGACAAAAATAAGTTTGACATCTCCACATATATTCCCCTCTGTTCATTAAACTAATTTCAAAAATTCATAGCTATTTGAGAGAATGGAAGCTTTGTGGAATTGGGGCATACCTGTACGTCTTTACAGAAAAACAATTCTTCAGTACATTTACTAAATAAAAGCATTATAATTATCTCTATGGAAAAGTTGTTTTTCTTTTATTCAAATATTTTTACTGATAATTACAGTAATTATGTTCATCAGCACTTGGTTCAAACCACAGACCTTTGTTTCCTCTTCTTTACACCATTTAGATGTATGTTATCTACTTTACTCCTGTTAAGCCTTCTGCAAGTCTGTGTGTTGAAATGTGATAAGTTTTCCTTGTCTAAATATCTTCAGTAAATAGGTCAGAATATTTTCACTAGGTTCCAGCTACTGAATCAGTTCAGAGCACTGTATTCACACAAATAAGCTCTACTGCAGTCTCCAATGCCTGGATTTATTCCATGAAATTGGCTACATTTTATCTGAGCAAAGATTTAGGTACCCAGTTAATTTCTGATCTATGCATCATCACTGGATTATGAGAGCCTTCAGACAGTAACTCAGCCCACCTAAGACCTTGGAACACCTTCAAGACATACCTTCCCCTTTTCCGTAATTGCTAAAGGCATGTGAGGTGGTTAATTGTCTATTTCAACTCGCTCCCTTTGTTTCTTAAGGCAAAGGGAGCTGAGCCTGGGGAGTATCACCCAAATAGCTCCATGTGGGTAGTGGTGCCTGCTGAAAGCGACTAAATTGTGACGGGCTGTGGATAACTGGAAATCTCTTTATTTCTGCCTTTGCACTGTGATGACATAAAGACATGCAAAAATAGCTGTTGGCTTATGTTCAATTTTAAAGACACTGTTAGTTTTTCAATATTAGGTGATACTATTATTGGCCATGAAACACAAAAAAATCAAGGGTTTATTTCATGTCTGTGCACATTTCCCCTGTGTCAATTTGCTATTGCTTTGAACAACCAGAAAGCCACCCTGTAGTCTAGAAAACTTGAGAAGTGTCTGCAATTTTTAGTCTGCTTTGTAGCATGGCACCTAATTTCTAGTGTGGGATTTTGTGTAGCTGTCAAATGAAACTGCAGAGGATTAGAAATTAAGGTATGGTTTTGCACGTTAGCTCTCATTTACACTACACTTCTCTGCACTCTTCCAGCAGTGCCAAGGGAAAGAGGTGGTTGCAAGAGCTGCCCATGCTCACAGCCAGGTCTTAAAGCAGCTTTTAAAGCAGACCAGCGTGGTGTGTGCAATGATACTGTAAAGGGAAATGAAATGCAGCAGCCTGACCACCTGAATGAGAGACCAGACCCATTTCAGCATAAAGTGTGCATCCAGGGGTTTTTCCAGCCTGTGCTTGGTTTGCATCTGTTAAGGATTTATGTGTATATGACTGTCATTACTTGCTGCTCTGAACTCCACTTGCACAGATGTAAGTTTGATTCAGATTGGGCAACTAAAGAAGCAAATTGAGCCTTAATTGTTCTGACTGTCTTTTAGATATGAAAAGAATTCTTACTTATTCTTTTCCAGGCCAGAGCCTTTAAAAAGTCCCTCTCCCGTGGTTACTTAATTTTGTTTCCCCTCTTTTCTTCCATTCTTGTCTCTCATTCCTTACCCAGGACTGTGACTTTTTAATGGATTTTGAAACAAATGGCAGACCAGATGGTTCTATGCCATCAGTAATGTGGCGTGGGCAGTGGGGTGTTGGGTAGAAGTGTCTGTGTCACAGAAAAGAAACGGTTCAAGGCCTCAGGTGGCAGTGTACACTGAAAAATCCAAGCTGCCCTTTCTTCACTAGGAAGTGCAGTGAGGAAGAGCAGGTAAATGGGATCAGCCCGACAGCCGTACTGGCTTGTGGGTGGGCTGGAGAAAGATGGTGTTCCTCAACACTTGCTTATGCAGGAGAGGAAGCTCTCCTCACATTTGTATCCTTCATCTGAGCTGCCAGAGAGAAGCAGCCTCAGTGGGCTCTGTGTCTGTGGTACAGGCATTTAGCACTGGGCTCTTCTAGATTGGGTGTACCGAAAAACTTTTGTAATGTCACTGTATGGTACCCAGCAGCAAAGTTATTTTTCACACCCTATTTTAAATGGAGTAACAAGACTGAGGTGTTTCTGGCACATGCCTCTGCTCCCATTCTAATTCTGCTGCTTTTTCATTTCTGAAAATGTTAATTTTCTGCATCTCTGGCCACAGGAAAATGCGGCTGTCCAGGAACTGGGTATATGTGGATGGGTTCCTGTATTCATCTGAGACCCTGCTGACTTCACTCAATTTCTCTTCAATAGCTGCTGTTCAGTCATGCATGCTTCATTTCAGGGCTGCGGTCTAATTTAGTCTAAAGTTAATTCACTGTATTCTGAACAAAGTGAATGGCAATTCAGACCACAGGTAGTGGTGTATATGTTTGAGGGTGGAAGTGGAATCTGGTTCTTAGATTTTTTTAATGATTTTTTTGAGTCCTGCCAAAAAATGTCCATGTTATATATATCATTGTGACTCAAGGAAGCAAAGGGAAAGGAGCACATTACTTCATTTCTCAAAACTTGTAAGATCAAAGCTTATTCTGAAGAATTATATGTCTGAAATACATCACATTCTTCTGTTGGCCTATGTATTTTCCACTGATGAAAAGCATTTTCTTAGTGTTTGAAAGCATACAGAGTTTGGAAAATAGCCGTATTTCTGCACCGGGACATTACATTCACATTTATTTGGTCTGCAAAAGGCTGAGTTGGGATCAAACATACTTTTGTCTAACTTTAATCCCTTTGCTCTGGCTAGTCTGTTAAAATCAGTAGGGTAACTTCAGGCTGGTAAGTCAGACTGAGCTAATGAAGACAAGATGTCATTTTCTGTCCTTTCTTGGCAGCTGACTCCAGGAGCTCTCGGCAGCAGAAAGCCTGTGCAATCCAGTGCAGGATATGTCTGTACTGTCATCAGTATAGAGACTGTTTTCCAAACGAGTTCAACCTTGAAACAAATAATGTCAAAGCACTTCAACAAAAGAGCCCTGGACCCTCTCAAGGAAGGAACAAAACTATTATCTGCTTCAGGCAGGCAGGGGCGCTGGACCCAACTACACAATATACGAGTGCATTTCTTCAGCGAAATGTGTGCGTAGCATTTTCCCCAGATGCTACCTTTCCTGCCAGGTTCATCAGGGTCATAAAGGAAAACAGCATTCATAGCATTTATGATGATTTCCTAGAAGTTTAGGATGCAGAGAAAAGTTTCTAGCTGAAATGCATTATTGTATAAGACATTTAGCATGATGTTGTGACCTTTTTCCCCTTTGACTTGTGCCCAAAACCATCAGTGATTTTACTGGTTTCACCCCTAACTGACCCTGGAACAATCAAGAGGAAAACTGTCCCACTCCAACCCCCGGGGCTGTGTTACCATGAACAATAATCCGTAGCAAGTATATATGAGTTTATGACTGTCCCCAAAATATTGACATACGTTTTTTCCCCGAACATTCCATACTCAGCCTAGCTTCGTACCTACCACCAGTTGGAAGGCATTCTTCAAGGAGGTGGAATGATTCTAAAATCACGAGTATAAAACCCCTGGTTTCCCACTTTGTCTTCATTAACATTGTAGCACAGGAAACCAGGAATGCCAGGAAAGCTGTGCCCATTGGATATGCCTACAGGAAATGCCAATGAAGAAAACCTGGGGAGGATTGGGGCATGGAAACTTCCCTACACTGCCACACTGCTGTGAGAGTGAGCTAGATGAATCATCCCTGTGGCAAGAGGGAATAGGTGATCAGCATATGCATTTCTTTTTATCCCTAAAGAACGGGACTATCCTTGGGATGAGGAGCTGAAGTCTTTCAGACATGCTAAGGAAGTCTGTGTTTCTCCATGACCTAGTAAAGATGTTAAAGCAGTTATAGTAGATTTTTGCAATTAATTGTAGTCTAGAACTATATTCACTTCTCTCATGCTTGTCCTGTTTTATATGGCATAACCTTTATTTTGATCAAGTAAAGTAATTTTATTCTTTCACTTTTTAAATTTGTCGTGGAGTTTCCTCTGGCGGACCCAACTGCAGGTTGGTAGCAATGGGAAAATGGGCAGATGACCAGAGTCCCTGCGAGGGCACTCAAAGAATTCTGCCTTTATGGAAGCTAGAGGAATATAGAGGATGTTCAATAATGCTATAAAATACAGCTGCAAATGCCATACAAATAAAATTACAATGATGGTGGAGTATTTGAACATTACAGAATAAATGAGGGCAGACCGAGAGACTTGGAAAGTTACTGCTAACATAAAATATGGGCAACTGGGAATACTTTCTCCTTATGTCCCATATATCATTCTTTCCTTTTGAATCATATCTTCCCATTAAAAAAAATTGAAAGTGCACACACAAGTGCTGTTGAGCGTAATAGAGTTCAGCCTTTAAAACAAGCCAGACATAGTTACCATAGAGCCTGACACAGCTTGTACAGTTGTGGTGAGCTGAAACAGGTTGGGTATTCTGTAGCTAAGGATTAGATTGATTAGAAAAAATATATGAGCAAGGGAGGTTGAGGATCAGAAGCCAGAAACTTTTCAATTCTTTGACAACTTTGAAAAGGATAGGATCTCAATTATTGGGCTGCATTACTGTTAGAAAAAATGCTATAAGCAACAAAATTTTGTCAGCAAAGGAACCCAAGATGGGAAACTGAAGACAGTGGTGTACTACCACGAACTAAAGAACTAGTTAATTTGTTCAAGTTTAAAAAGAGAAAGAAGGATGAATTGAATGGAGAAGTACAGAGCATGTTTTGTAGCACATGATCAGCCACCATTAGGACACACATTCGCACACATGGAGTGGAGCAAATCAAATCTCTTTGACAGGGCAAGGGGGAATGGCTTTAAGATGAAAGAAGGCAGATTTAGATTAGATATCAGGAAGAAATTCTTTACTGTGAGGGTGGTGAGGCTCTGGAAGAGGTCGCCTAGAGAGGTTCTGCCCCATCCCTGGAAGTGTTCAAGGCCAGACTGGATGGGGCCCTGAGTACCCTGGTCTAGTGGAAGGTTCCCAGCACATGGCAGGAGGCTTGAAACTACGTAATCTTTCAAATCTCTTCCAACCAAGACCATTCTATGACTCTATGAACTCTCAGCTATTCAGCAATTCCGAGGCAGCAAGTTGCCATGGTATAACCCAAAGAAAGTAAGGACACACGGAATACAAAACTTCTGTAATAAGAGTATAGAAATATTTTGGGTTTAATGTGCTTAAATTTGCAAAGTAATTTTACAATATTTCATTTTCCATAGTAAATGAAAAAGACTGAGCTTTTCTTTCTTAGAACTGACTAGTTAACCACCCAGGGTGATTTACCTGATTAGTCTTAACTATAATCTGCCTCACCAAGGCTACTTAATTTCACCATAAAACTTGACAACTTCTACCTTTCTAATCCTATGCTTCTATCATATATTTTCTTATAAGCTCAGCAAATATTTGCCACTTAATCCACAGACAGCATTAGAGAATCACACAGATTTATTTATGGCTCATATAGACTGTAGATTGAACAGTAAAACCCTCATGCAGCTGGTTTCTGTGGGACATTTGGACTGGGGCACAGGACCTTCCCCATACAAAAATGAGACCTGTAGTGGACCCATAGTGTTAAAAGAACAGCAGTAAATAATGGCAAGGGAAAATGAGCGCCATGGCTTATGTGACTCTGTACCAGAGCTCACCCGTCAGAGCCTCCTTCAGAGCCACGCTTGGTTTTCCAGACCTGTTTCCTTCCTACCCACTAAAATTCATTTTCAGCCAAAAATTGCTAATAAATATAATGCCTTAAAATAGCAGTATAATGTACACAAATGCTTGTAAGCTGTGCAGGCCCAGGCACAGTGCTACTTCTCAGGCTGCTGTTCTACTAAGTATTAGTACTATTAATGATTTATGTGGTGCCACTGAGCTGTGTGACGCTTCACAAACTTGTAAGAAGGCTGGTTCAACCATAAAGTCAGAATAACTTCCTCAGTTTCACAAAGTGAGGCAATGGGCCTCCGGGGGAGGTCAGTCCACCTGGAGGGTAGGTGCAGATCTGCTTGTGGACAGGACCTCCAACATGTTAAGCATTAATTTCACTCGGAATGAGAAAAAAGGCATTACAAGAATTTTCCTAGGATAAAAAAGACTGATTATCCATGTGTCTTTCTGAACTGGAGAAATGCAGCTTACAACTCTTTCAGTTGAAGAAGCAAGTCCAGTTCTTATAAATAGAAAACCAGTGCAGAGGTGCTCTTTTCCATTGCAACCATGAATGTACAAGACACTAGAGTACTAATATGAAGAGGGAGTTGGGCTTGATAAGACTAATGGGAGGAATTTAGGACAGGATGGGCCTTGGATGTAACAGCTAGAAGGAGAAGGACTCGTAGGAAAACAAAACCAGTCTTTTGCTGTTCTGAACAAGTAGAAAAAATTCCAGCCAAAAAAAAAAAATTAAAAATAACCTACTGTAAGGACTTACTAACATAAATAAAATACAATCTGCACAATACGTACTGGTGCAGTATGCACACACTTACATGTGCTGCATTTATGACCAGTATTATGCATTTTATTGAACCACAGAATTAGTTCAAACTACAGTTTTTCCACCTAGAAAATGTTTGAGAATCATTCCTCTGCAAATGAAAGAAATTAAAATGTCAAGGAGAAAATAAACTATTAAACAAATCCACTTGTTTTCAGCTGACCCCTTCATTTTAATAAAGAATATTTCAAAACTGAAAGATGTTCCAAATAAAAAAAAAAACATTTTGTTCTAAAAATGTCCATCTTTTAAATTCTCACATTGTTCCCATCCCCCCTGGAATACATGAAATTTAATGCAAATCAATGTAAAAACAACCATTAAATTGGAATTCTGGGTCCTTTAACAGAAAACTGTTTTTCTGAATACTTTCCATATAATGCTTTGCAGCTGTTGTGGCCAGACAAGTGTTAATTTAGAGGGCAAGAAAGAGCTGCCCTGGGAGAAGAGAGCTCTGAGTGAACGGAGGCTCTGTAACTCTCAGCCTCGCAGCTCCTTGCATCCAGGAGCCCCCTTAGGCTGCTCCCCAGCTCCCAAAGCTGCCACTGGCTGGGCTCACCCTGGCCACTCCTGCACCCCACTTGGCTCCCAGCACAGCTGCTCCCCCACTTCCCAACTAGGGTGGTCTCTCTTCCCTCACCCGCAACTCTCTGTGAATATTTACTGGAAACATGTTTTCTTGGAGGAGGGTTAATCCTTTTACATGCAGAGCTCCCCTCCTTTTTTGCAGGAAGCTTGTTCCTGAAATAGTATTTTATTATAGACAAATAAAACACTGCTAAAATTAGGCTCAGAAGCAGAAGTAGCAGGGTTTCTTGGCTCTATGCTTTCCCTGTGTGGTCATAATCTGTTCCAGAGAGGTGCCTCTGGTCCTTTGGCTCTCTTGTGAAACCAGTGGTTCTTGGAGGCAGCCCATGTCCCTGTCTTTGTCAGGAGGTGCCCTTGCAGCAATTTCACCTTGCATCTGTTTTTTCTGCCATGCTGACAGAGAATCATAGAATCATCAAAAAGTTTGGCTGGAAGGGTCCTTAAAGATCATCCAGTTCCAACCCCCCTCCCATGGGCAGGGACAATTTCCACGAGACAAAGGTGCTTAAAACCTCATCCAACCTGTCCTGGAACACTTCCAGGGATGAGGCATCTGGTAGGACTTTCTCAGGTATGGTGAATTCCGGTTTCAAGGTTTGCTAACCTCTGTCTCTAACTGCCTCTAAGTAAAAATCAAGGTAACAATATTTGCCAGTAATGCAAAGTTATTCTTGATATTTAAAAATGAACTGCTGCTTTAAAGAACTGGAGAGATACTTTCTTAGGCTGCCAACCAAAAAGCAAAATGACATGTCTAATTCAGTTTAGAAGAAGTGGTGTTCAAAGTGAAACCAAATCCTACCTTCATATATACACTGATAGACTCTGAGTTTGCTGAGGTTATCCCTCAAGGACTGAAGGGATTTTTTTTTTATTATAATGCATATCTTGCTAAAATATTGATTCATGGATGATCAAAAATAATTAAAATTCTGGAAATTAATTCAAGGAAATAAAAAACAAACTTCAGTATGCCTTTGTAGCAAACTGTGATTCAGTTGCATCTTCAATGCACTGGAAATCTGGTATACTTCCTATTTCCTCCCATGTGAAAACTGATACCTGAATCCTAGAGAGCAGTTCAGGTGGCAACATGGATTTAAAAAGTATGCAAACGTATACATCAGATGAGGAATGACTATACTGGGGGCTCCCCAGCCTGGGAAAGAGAGGGCTAAGGTGAAGGTATACAAGACCATGAGCTGATGGAGACACCAAGGATCCACTCTTTTTTCTCTTTCCCTTCCAAATCTTGGGGACATCAAATGGGACGGTGTCATGTTCAAATGAAGGTTAAGCAGACTTGCTATACAATATTTTGGGTGTCAGTAAGTCTGCATGGGTTAAAACAACAGGAGCTAGATACAAAGGAAATCCCCGAAATCACACAGGGTGTGAGTGCATTGTCAAGCTTCCTTTTCCTGTCCCTGTTCTCCCCACTCAGCTATTGTCTGTAGCTGAGATGTGGCCAGACTAACCTTCAGTCTGATCCATTCCTCCTGGTTTTACATCCTTTTTTGTTTGCTATATCATTGTATTATACGGCTGCATAATAACAAAGGCTCCTCCAGGCCAAGGCGTGCATTTCATTTAGCAGCACGTTTTCCTCTGCAGCAGCAGCAGCAGCTCAGTACTGAGCACAGCACATCTGGTGCAAGCCTGGCAGCCTCCTGAACCAGTGCTGCCTCCTCTGGAGCCTCTGTGCCATCCTCTCAGCTGCCCAAAGAGCTGAAATGGGAATTGTGAATTTTAAAATCCCAGACCTCCAAAACACCTTTTTTTTTTATTGGAGTTTATCAGGCATTTCCCAGCAAGACCCAAAGCCTCAGTGGTTTAAAGATTAAATGAACAACAAGGTCCAGCTGCCCTTCCCCTTGGCAAAGACAAATAAATCCATGACTAAATGTTCCTTTAAACTAAAAAAAATTAAGACTTATGTAATTTCCAATATAACTACTTAAAAAAGATTGGTTGGTTGATTGATTGATTGATTGATTGATTGATTGATTATCTTGAAAAATTGACATGATTATAGCTGAATTTTCTCCCATAAGAGAACAAGCCA
The DNA here is from genome assembly GCA_013397055.1 of Pachycephala philippinensis. Taxonomy (NCBI): domain Eukaryota; kingdom Metazoa; phylum Chordata; class Aves; order Passeriformes; genus Pachycephala; species Pachycephala philippinensis. The sequence continues at coordinate 323,917 of VWZT01008406.1, read as the reverse complement.
TATTGTATTGCTAAAAATAAGGCAGGATCAAAATCTGTATATGGTTCTGGGTGGTTTTCTCACATTTTATTCACACTTTGAATCTGGTGCCTCACTGAAAAGCCTTACTAAAAAGATGATGAGGTTTAAGCCATTGCTAGTTACTATGCATGTGTGGACAAACACAAACTATTTTTATAGAAATAAATGTCTTAGTTGTTTTTCTGTTGATAACTGGAGTCGTTTTCCGGTGGGGTCTCTGCTTGACTTTGCAACGAGCACATGCTCTTTTACTTCCTCTACAAAGGGCTGCTTCTATGCCTCACTGCACCACCACCACCTACAGAAACCGAAAGCTCTGCAAGCCTCTCTAAGCCGTGAGAGCTGCAGGACGTTTGTCTCTCTTTTTTCCTTTTCCAACGGAGATTTTGCTCTTCTCAAAGTAAGGGGAGGCAGAAAATGAATAGGTTACATGAGGCACTGAATTTCTGCATCCGCCACCAGACCATTTTGGGTTATAGCTTTGTGTCCCTGCTGACGGCTGCCGGCCAGCACATCTTCTCATCCGTGGTGTTCAAGTGTCCCTGCAACTCTGGGAACATGGTGTATGGCTGTTCCTTCCTCTTAGTGCCTGCCTTCATCCTCTTGCTGTTCGGCTACATGGTGAACACCAGGATGTGGCACTGGTTGACAGGCAGCTGCTCTCGGGAGAAGGAATGCGGAACCTGTGTCTACTTCTGCCAGGTGTTGGTGCCGGTGACAGTCAGAGCCTCAGTGGCCCCCCTCACCTGGATAGCGGTGGCCCTGCTCGGAGACGACTTCTATGAGTGTGCAGTCAGCGGGAGCAGCCTGACAAAGCGCCTCTTCTGTAAAGATGATGAAACTGACTGCCAAAAGAAACTGTTCGAAATACCCTGTGATAAGGAATTATCAGCACAGTTATCAAAGGAAAGGCTCAGTCTTCAGGCACAGTCCCAGGTAAAGCTTTGCTGCTCTTCTCCTCACGCTATGGGCTTTGACCCTGGCTGCTCAATGTGTAGTGGTGCCTGCCAGGGACTGTAAACGGTCCTTCTCTCTTATGTTATACAATACCATGTGCCAAAAGCACATGGCTAGCAAAAATTCATTGGCAAAAAAGCAGTAACAGAAAAGCAATAGGTGTATTTTTATGCTGCTTTCTGGTTTTGCACATTTGCATGGTAATGGTTTGGCACCGTCATTTACAAAACCTCGTTCAAAGCTGGGCAGGGAACCCACCTAGAGAACGGGACTTTCCACAGCAAGTTTTCTTCTCAATTAACTTAGACATGGTGGGAGTTCTTATCCACTTTTACCCCTCTAAGTACCTCAAACTTCTGTAAATAGGCATTATTTGAGTGGAAGCTGACACTAACAGTGGGGAAGCTGATGTTTCCTTGCAACACAGTTGTTGCAAGGAGACATCAGGAAAGAGAAACAAGTAAGAACAGCTTGTTTGACTATAAATCTCAATGCTTGAACCTCTTAATAATTTCACACTTGTATTCCAGAAGAATAGTTAAAATATATGTCTGTCTTCTTAAAGTTTCTTGTGCTGAAGGCAAACTGCATGATCAAAACAATAACACTTGCATGGATTTTTTTCTTGTTTGGAGTGAAATGAACCTCCAAATTTTGGCAGCACTTCAGTATTGTTTCTACATTTGTGTGGACCTTCTTGTAACTCCAGTATGAAAACCAGGTTTTTCAACTTTTTCTCAGGAAAAAGGGTGTAATTAAGGGTTAGTTAAGGGAGTTAAGTTTATAAGAGTTTACAATTACTTGGATTTTTTAAGTTCCTGTTTAGCACAAATGCTTATTAAAACAAAAAAAGTGTTTATATTTGTTAAATACTTAGCATGCTGCTTCTCCAAGAAAAAGGCTGGAAAGGGGCAAACTCTATCCCATTGAATTCAGACAGGGTAAGAAAGGAGCAAAATCAAGGAAGACTGACTGCTACTGACATTGCAGTGGAATCTAAAAGAAACATCCAGTCAAACAAAAATAGGAAAAGTGTAAGAGGGCTGTTATAACTGACCACTATTTTTAATATCCAATCTACTTTCAACAAAATTAAGAGCCAAAAGGACACAAAGTCCTTTTCTTTTAGCACTCAGTACTTCTTCATTTGAAGACGAAGTCATCCTGAGGTAAAAGAGCACGTTGCAGGATTTCTGCCTGGGACTTCCATCTAAGTACCCCTGGGTTAAGGAGGGACCAGCATGTACTAGGACACTTGTTTTTGATGGGACTTCTGAGACTCATCTAAGGACATTAAAATCAGGTGTAAAACAAGAATGAATTCCCATATTCAATAACCAAATCTGTGTCCTACCTACAAAACATACAGGACACAACTTTTCCTCTCTGTTGTGGCAACTGGCTGTTTTTGCAGGCTCAGACATCAGGGGGAGTAGCTACGTTCCATGAGAACACAGCTAGCAGGAACTCTGATTCGCATCACGAGGCAGACAGGGTGATTCTGCACCCTCTGTACCATAAATGTGACCACAACTGCAGAAACTGATGGTCAGTAGCTTCCCTTAAAAGTTGGGAAAGCTGGATATAACTGAGTAAATAACTTCTGTCCTCCTTCTCTTTTTTTGGTATTCATCCTTAATCTGACAAGATCAGCTCAGGGATGAAGAAGCTCTGTATGTCTGGCTGAATTGTGTGGATGGGATCCCCTCTTTTGGCAGCAAGCACACAGTTACATGCACTCCAGGGTGTCTTTGCTTGCAGTTTTCATATTTCTTCAATGTTATGTTCTAAACTCCCACATAGGACTGTGCAAAACCACCATTAACATATCTATCCTTTTCCCAAGCTTATAGGATGGTTCCTGATAGCCAGCATCGTGACCGTGGCACTGATCTCAAAATGTGTCAGCCGCTGTTGCTCCTCATTCGGCTATCTTCAGCACAGGTTCTGGAAAACTTACTCAGAAGAAGAAAAGGAAGTCTTTAAGACCAAAGCCAAAGAGCATGCAATCAAGCTGGCAGAAAGAAATACAAATTGCTTTTTTAAAGCCACTGACCCAGCACCATTTCCAACTCCCAGCGAGGAAGAATGGCGGAAGATTTCATGGTTGTGTACATTTGATTCACAAGAGGTGTATTATGACATGATACACAAGTATGCAAGCAAAAACACACGTAAGAGCGCTGAATCTGAAGAAGAAGGTTAAGATGGCACTGTTTTACCATTTGTGGATGAAGCCCAGGCAGGCAAATCAGGGCTGTAATGAAACAAATTCTTCGCAATGCTGGCAGTCTTTTAACCCTACTGATATAAGAAGAGGCTTATTCTCTGCTCCTACTGAAATCTATGCAAATTGAAGGTGAAAGCTGATAGTTGTAATCCTCACTAGATTTGCTTTTAAATGCATTTTAATACTTTTGCTTAAGTACATTTAAATGGGAGTTTTCTTATATTGTTGTCCATTAAGAAGTGTTAAGTGTAAAATAATCAGCATCCACAAAGATGTCAGCACATACTGTGTCAAATTATTACCAAACACCTTAAAAGCACTTGGCAGATGGATTGGCAATACCAAACCTTCTCAAAGAGACAAAAAGGAATTGAAGACTTGAACAGAAATTCAGCTTAGTTTATTAGCTCTCTCTTTACAATGAAGTTTTCAGTGAAGCTTAGAGCAAGCTGTAGATCAAAATATTTAGCTTTTCTTGAGGGGCTGGGCTTATGCATAACATGGCAGTGTAGGTGAAGCTTATATATTAACAAACATTAAAAGCACATTCATATATGTAAGGACATTAAAAATCTGCAATCCATATTAGCAAGTAGTAATATTCTTGTCAAAGAACATCCAATTATAAGAAATAAAGATACAAGTTTTGAGTGAAGAATTAATAAAGTTCACTTTTCTTCTGAAAAGCTTTTGTTTAAGAGAGCATTTTAGAGATGTGAGTCAGATTGTTTGGTCCGGACTGTCCTTTTACTCCTCCCAGAAATCCTCTCTTTCTACACAATAAACTCGGAAAATATTCAGACAGACAGAGAGGAATCCCAAGAAGTTATTTGTTACATTCATTTTGCAAGGAAGGAAGAAGGGAAGAGCTTATTTTAACTAGCTGAATATAAGCAGCTTGGAAGCTTCTTTCTCACTATAAATTGAAAATATAACACATTGTCATGGTTTGACACTGGCCAAACACCAGGCACCCACAACAGCCGCTCACTCACCCTCCCGTGTCAATGCTGGGCAGAGGAGATACGTATTTAAATGGAGGGCTCATGAGCTAAGGACTGGGAGAAAACACTCCAAGGGCAAAACAGGCTCGACTTAGATGGTGCAAAGTGAATTTATTACTAACAAAATCAGAGGACGATAATGAGAAGAAAAAGACCCCCTTCAAACACCTTTTCTTCCTCCATCCCCTCCCTCCTTCCCACCAACAGCACAGGGAGACGGCGGNCAGGGGCTGCGGGTGGATCTCTGCATTCCCCATGGATCCCCACGGGCTGCGGGTGGATCTCTGCGTTCCCCGTGGATCCCCAGGGGCTGCGGGTGGATCTCTGCATTCCCCATGGATCCCCACGGGCTGCGGGTGGATCTCTGCGTTCCCCGTGGATCCCCAGGGGCTGCGGGTGGATCTCTGCATTCCCCATGGATCCCCACGGGCTGCGGGTGGATCTCTGCGTTCCCCGTGGATCCCCAGGGGCTGCGGGTGGATCTCTGCATTCCCCATGGATCCCCACGGGCTGCGGGTGGATCTCTGCGTTCCCCGTGGATCCCCAGGGGCTGCGGGTGGATCTCTGCATTCCCCATGGATCCCCACGGGCTGCGGGTGGATCTCTGCGTTCCCCGTGGATCCCCAGGGGCTGCGGGTGGATCTCTGCGTTCCCCGTGGATCCCCACGGGCTGCGGGTGGATCTCTGCGTTCCCCGTGGGCCCAGGGGCTGCAGGGGCACAGCTGCTCCACCACGGTCTGCACCACGGCCTGCAGGGGAATCTCGGCGCCTGGAGCACCTCCTCCCCCTCCTTCTTCTCTGACCTTGGTATCCTTGTGTTGTTTCCCTCACATGTTCTCACTTCCTCCTCTTCTCTAGCTAGAAAAATTATGCGTGCCCCACTTTGTTTTGATTTTCTTAAATATGTTAACACAGAGGCATTACCATCATCTCTAAGTGGTCCAGGCTTGGCCAGAATCATGTTCATCTTCAGAGCCATCAGGGATTGGCTCTGCTGGACATGGTGGAAGCTTCCAGCAGCTTCTCACATAAGCTCTGTGGGTCCACCCCCCACCACCAAAAACCAGGCCATGCAAATGCAACACACTCACAAAGGCAAAACAAGATTTAATTCTGCATGTAGAAAAGAATTTTTAAAAAATATTCATCACAGTCACTGACTTGCTCAGTACTCTTTTCCTTCCGAGAAACTTGATGATTATAGACTAACAGTACAGGCTGGGGGCTGACCTCGTAGAGAGCGTCTCTGTAGAGAGGGACCTGGGTATCTTGGTGGGTGACAAGTGGACTATGAGCCAGCAGTGCTCTTGCATCCAGGAGAGCCAGTGGTGTCCTGTGGGGCATTAGAAAGAATGTGGCCAGCAGGTCAAGGGAGGTACTCCTCCCCCTCTACTCAGCCCTCAGCCCTGGTGAGGCCACATCTGGAGTGCTGTGGCCAGTTCTGGGCTCCTCACTACACGAAAGACAAGAGGGGAGAGGGCCTGGAGAGGCTCCCTGTACTGGAGAGGGCCCAGCAGAAGGGCCATGGAGATGATTATGGGTTTGGAGCATCTGCCTTATGAGGAGAGACTGTGGTAGCTGGGCCTGTTTAGAGAAGAGAGAACTGAGAGAGGATCTCATTAATACATCTCAAAGGTGGGTGCCAAGAGGAGGGTGTCAGACTCTTTTCAGTGGTGCCCAGCGATGGGAGGAGCAGCAATGGCCACAATCTAAACCACAAGAAGTTTCACCTCAACATGAGAAGAACTTCTTTATGCTGAGGGTGGCAGAGCACTGGCACAGGCTGCCCAGGGAGGTTGTGGAGAGGTTTCCCTCTCCAGAGAAAATCCAAACCCACCTGGATGTGTTCCTGTGTCACCTGCTCTAGGTGACTGTGCCCTGTCAGGGGGTTGGACTAGATGACCTTCAGAGATCCCTTCCAACCCTAGCAGTTCTGTAATTCTGTAAGAAAACAAGGACAGTATAGGTTATTCACTTTCACAATAATAATAATTAAAAAAGAGAATATTTGGCTAGTGTTGCTGGAAAAAGTAAAAATGGCCATTGCCGATAAAGAACCTTTATTGTGGTCAGCCACATTTATATGTGGTCTGCCACATCTCAACCAGCTGATCATAATCAGCAAAAACCCCACTGAGGGCTCTTGCACAGGCAGTGAAATCAGACAAATTCCACACCACCTTTTACCTCTAATTAAAAAATAAAATTTAAAAAAAAATATTAAAAAGGCAGGGAAACTTGTTACT
>VWZT01008406.1:287890-311482 GCA_013397055.1 Pachycephala philippinensis | reverse complement strand
TTTAAAAACACTTTTTTTTTTTTTTTTTTTTTTTTTTTTTTTTTTTTGCACATTGCAGTGGAGTAGAGGAGTAAAACTATTGGCTAGGCCAGTGGCACAGGCTGGAAAAAAAATATGTTCACACCTCTGCTCTCCTTAGGGGAGAACATCCCACAGTAACAATTTCAAGCACATTTTTTCACCCTCTCCCCTTGCAGAGGAAGACATTCTGGAAGTAGCTCTATCTTTTAAAATGTTCTTGACAGAATTTTGTCAAAATCTGAAGCTGCTACAGAAAAAAAGAAGTTGAGTGATGCTGGAAAAGCACATTTCAGCAAAAATAAAATTCTCTGAAGATACAGCAACTATTTGTAATCGGTGTGTAGATGAATTGGGTTCTATTCCAGTGCTGCCACAGACCTACTAATGCACGTGCTATTTCTTCCTTGTCATGCCCTCCCCTCCTAGCATCCTCACAAGATTGGACAAAAAAGTAATTTTTAAGCCAGTTTTGGCATAAAAATCACTTTCCACAGCAAAGGATTGATTCATCAAAGTAAAAAAATATTCTAAAGAATACCACAGATTTCAGTGAATCGTTGGCAAAAGAATTGGGGAACACTTTAAATTTAAGACCATCTTCTACATTCCTGTTAGTTAATTATGTAGTTGTTGCCTTGGAGGATTTTTTAGATTAAAAAGAAGTCAGAAAACAACACATCTAACAGTGGTCACAGTTTAAAAGGTTGGTTGATCTGGGACAAAAGTTACTTGCCCTTTTTGGTTTTGTAGTTCTTCATGATTCAAAATTAGTAATTCTTGGTGGGTAGTTTTATGTAATGCTTTCAGGAGATAGAAAACACTTTACCCTTTACCAAAGAGACACCAAAAGGAGCACTATTGAGAAGCCTCACCACCTCTATGCTGATGGACTTTTTCTTCCCTTCAGTCCCCATATGGATGTCCCATTAACATCAATGTCAGCACCGAATGGAAACAAAGTGTGGTCACTCTGTCGGACATTTGTGATTGAAGTAGCATTTTCACTTGGGTCTTTGTAACCTGAAACTGATTTCTTTTGCCTTCCCAGATTTTAGGCTGGTGTGTGATAGTTACCGCAGCTCTTCTCTCCCTGCTAACCACTTGCTGTGCCAGCTGCCAGTCAAAAGTCAGCCACCTCCAGCTGATGTTCTGGAGAGTGTATGAGGGGACAGAGAAGGAGCAACTGGAGCAGATTTTCCAGCTGTATGCCACCAAGCTGAGCGAGCGAAACCTGAAGTGCTTTTTTGAAAACAAGGAACCAGAACCCATTTCCCTGCCAGCTTTTCAGGCATGGGAAGATGCTTCCCAGCTCTACTCTTTCAGCAGCAGCAAACAGCATTATAGCACAATTCATAGGCTAGTTGAAGAAGGCCAGAAAGGAATCAGTGAGGAAAGAGAGACAATGCTGGACCTTGCGGACAGAAGGGAAATACCATAGATCAAGTATATTTTCAGCTTTTTTATATCTTGTTTATATGGCATACTTCTAGATGGTTTCATCTCTATATTTTTTCACAATGGCCTCTTTCTTCTTCATCATGTTCCCTCCCAGTTAGATACTTGATCCCAAAGTATGGAATGAAATCATTTCCCTACACGAGTGAAAAGGCTGCAGTACTCCACAGCACCCAGGGTTCAGGTCACTGGCTCTGCATCAAGAGCTGACAGCACAAAGAAATGAATAATGACTTCTACAAGAGGGTTTTAACAATATCCTATGTAAAATGTGCTATAGTGTGTTTGTCCTATGTAAATCAAGAGACTACCAATAAGTAAAGTAATTTAAAGTGTGTGAATGTAATAACAAAAGATGCGCGTGGCTTTCTGACAGTCCACAGAAAGTAAAGGTTTCCTGTCCAGGTCGTTTCCAGGCCAATTGCAGGTACAGCCTTGTTTTGAGGCACCAGTGATCCCTCAAGGCTTCTCTGTCTTTGGATATTCTGCCTCTGTAGAACATGTCCCTATTATCTTCTCCCACTCTAAATTTTCTCTTTGTATGGATATAAAGTTCTAGTTTTGAGCGACTTTCAGGCACTGGGTGCAGCCTGTAGTGCTATGTAATATGTTTGTACTGGGCCTGCAGCCAGTGTACAACAGAGGGCCTGGAAGGAAATTCCACTTTTTAAGACAAGAAAATATTTTTGCAGAAGACTGGCTTTCATTTTTTTGAATATCCTAGGAAAAGTTAGTGTCTGGAGCAAGAAGAACCAGCAGGTGAGGCAACTGCACAGTCAGTGCCTCTGACAAATGCATTTCACCCCAGAGCCCTATGCTTTACCTCACCCACTTGGATATCATCACGTGGCTCTCAAGGTGTTCAGAGTATTCACAAATGCTGTATAAAAGGAGAACAAATTTACTTTCCCTGGGGTAGCTGGGCAGGCTTTTGTGCAGCATTTTATTGCCAGTCTCTCCGAGTCTGCGAAGAGTCATAGTTTTGCTGTGCTTGAATCATGCTCTTCTCAACAAACCAGGGTATTCTGCCCAGCTGTTCTCATACTCATTGTGCTCCTGCAGCAGATAAAAGCATCTACATGCATATACAGACCATTATTCTTTATGAAATAAAATCCAAGAGCTAATTCAACTCTCTGCTTAGCATTTTCTGTGTTTTCAAGAACTTGTGACCTTTGAGACAATGTTTTAAATTTCTTTCATCCCAAATGACCCACTTAGCAGCACACTTACAGCATGTTATATGCTTAAATGTACCTGCTGCAGCTGGAAGCACAGATGCAACACTGCCAAAATGAAAGTCACAATAGCAGATGTGTCTGACACGGTGCCTGGCACATACACCAACCATTTTCTCCCCAAGATCCTCTCCTGGTAGGGCATCTACCTACTTGCAGGGTATATGACTCTTCCCATTTGTCTGGTTTTATCTTTCCTTATGAGAACTGCTCCAACATTTTCTGTCCAGCTCCATTTCACCTCCTCCCTGCATACAAGGGGAGAGGAGACACCCCCTAACAGGACAGCCCCGTTGCCTGGGCCAAACTTCGCTTTCCAAAACTGTCTTTCCACCTTCTTCCTCTGGAAATCAAAGCAAGTAGGGATGCAAGTAGGGAAGGACAGCAAGTAGGTTAATGAGCTGAGCAAAGAAATATGGGAAACAAGCAGGTTGATGTAAAGATAAGGCCTCCAGTGTAATATTATAGCGGGGACACAGAAGGAAAAGCATAGCTGGTAGAGGGAAGGGTGGGAGGACAGAGTGATCCCACTTAGAGCTTTTGACATCCTCTTTTCCCACAGAAGAAAGCTTGGGGCTCTGCACCTGAATAGCCCAGGCCATCTGAAACAGCAGCACTTCCCAGCCCTATCTTCTGCTTTATTGTGGAGGCGGAAATCCAAGGTGAATTCCTCTCCCCTCCTCCTTCCCTGCTTCATGTTTGCAGGTAACTCATGTTGAGCGTGTCTCCACCTCCAAGAGCAGCTGCTGAACACTTTGTGCTGCAATGTGTGCCTGGTGGGAGCCCATCTCTCACTGGTCCTCATTCCCAGGGCTGTGTGACTCTTATCTTACCAAAATGCCTGTGACTTAATGCAGTTTCCATGTGGATCCTAGAATACTTCTATAAAAACAGACTGAAATAACAGCCAGTTTGACTGTATGTTTTCAAGTGGAATGTGGGTTTGGCAAATTTAACTTTGTCCTTCAAGGGGCTATTGCAAAAGCTGCTTTCTATCAACATTTTCCCTAAATTCAGCAGTTACCATGGCAGCTCAGAAAGAGACAGCCTATTGTCAACACTGTCCAAAACAAACTGGAGAGAGAGAAAAAAAAAACAACCAACAAATAAAACCAAACAGCAAGATCAACATTTTCTGCTGGAAAATTTAGATTTTGCATTAATTCTGATACTCATCAAAATATGAGTACACAAGAAAAGAGGAAGCTTCTGTTTAATTCTCTGTGCTCTGTCCCTCAGTTTACTCATTAAAATTCTCTTAGCTCTTCTTCCACTACACATCTGCTGCTCTATGAAACTAGAAGTCTTTGTTATAAGAATAAAGATGTTTTAACCATGCTAAGCCCTCATATGCTTTCAATTTAGTTTCAGCTGTACTTTGCATTATGGTATGATGAATCTGTCCAAATTCTATTGTTAAAATTTCCTGTGTAAAAGAGAACTTGCATGGAAACTATGCAAAAGAAGTAGCTGATTTGCAGTGGAGCACCAAATTAAGGCCAAATTGCAAAGATATAAAGTGAAAATTGTGAAAATGTCTTGGCAGGAAAAATAATTTTAGTGCATAGATAAGCAATTCAATGAATATAAATTATTTTTTCTTTTTTAACCAGGCTATAACTGGACAGCAACTACTTTAGAACTACCATTTACAGCTTTTCGGAGGATAAAACAAAGGTCTTTTCAGTCTTTGTGACTCAAAAAGATTGGAAAGTAAAATGAATGAGGTGGTTTAAAAGTTGCATCCCATAAATCTGTCTCATTTTTTCTATGAAATGGAAGAAAAAAGAATATCTGTTTAGACACGTACGTAGGCTTGCCACCAAAATGATGCCCATATAAAGCAAAATCTCACTTTTGAAAATGTTACTTGCAATTCTATGACATTATGTATTGCTTAATGAGAAAATGAGATCTATGCAGTCAGAATTGAAAATGTATTATGGCCCTTTTTCAAAGTCTCAACCAGCTTTCCATCTCTCTCAAGCACCAAGAATAAAAATCATTAACATTTTGATGGTGCTCAAACACAGTCTAGAATTACTGAAATATTTGGGAAGCCACTCATTTATCAGTCCCTCTACGTACTGCTGGGGACTTTTTGCTACTGAACATTTAATGCATAAGCCATGACGCCAAATAAGTAAATACAGACTGTTAAAAACATTAAAACCATTATTTCAGATGGCATAATATCAGGATAAATGAAGGACCAGAAATAATCTACTTAAAAGGGAAAAGACAGCCAAAATAATATTTCTGCTAGCATGCTTTTCATTCTTAGTATTTTTCCAGTCAGTGTTTGGAAAGAGGAGGATGCATTAAAGGTCTTGCCATCTGTTGCCGATGCCAAACTTCTCTTCTGAACTTTTCTTTACTCTTCACAGTGCAGCAGTTCAGTGTTCTGTTTACTGTCTACCACAGTAGACGGTATTACTTAGTACAGCCACCTGCTTATGCATTTCCCTCTGCCTGCTGAAATCTGAAAACCAGCATTTACCAGCTTCATAAATTCTGACAGCTTCTGTCAGTCCTTCAAACTGGCCATATGTCAATATACAGGGACCTCGTGTGGCAGCACCTTCCATGACAAGGGGAAGGACTTCTCTTGTCCTACAGCTCTGGACTGGGGGGTGACACGGTTGGATTACCCCAACCCTTGTTATCCCCAGGGATCTCTCTTCAAAAAGCTCCAGAGATGTTCATTTCCTGCATTCACAGGGTGCTGGGGGTCCAAAATAAAGCCCATCTCTGCAGGCACTGCTTTTCAGGAACAGATCTATCCTTAGGCACAGCACTGTTTAATCCAGCAGTGGAGCCTGTGAGCCAGCACCAGCTCACTGTGGACCAGAGGGTGTGGTCTGGCTGCTTCCACCTCTGGCACACACTAATGCCTCCTGGTGCTACAGAAGGTAGTATACAGATTAGATCTAAAACCAAAAGCTGTTTTTTGCAACTCATTTGATCAGATCAATTATATCAAGGTCCTATGAGGAGAAATTGAATTAAAAATTTGATTTTGCAGGATTATAGAGAAAAATTATCACCCTCATTTCAAAAGTAATCCTCATTTATACTCAGATCCAAATTCTGAATCCCATCTTGGACATTACTGCTTCAGCTGGGCTTTGTTCTCAATACATTCCTCAATTGGTTTCCATTTTTCACCCCAATTTGCCTGACAGCCTACTTTTACATGTCCTATTTCATCTCTTTTTTAATTCAATCCCAACTGTAACCATGCCAAGTCACAGGACCAACGTGAGAAGTCAGTGAACACCATGGGAACTCAGTGTAGAAGGGCTCACTTTGGCTCCTCATCAAAACATGTTGGCCCTTCTCCAGTCCTGTATAAGGTAGCAGTAAAGCCCAGGCTTTGCAGTCTGAACCAGTGGTGGAAGTTTTAAGCTCCCAGTCACTGCCTTAGGTGCACCTTTCCTCCAGTATTTATTTCTTAATCTGGGAAGCTGGCTTTGTAGTCCTCATTTTATGTTTTTTTCTTTTGCTTCATCTCTTTCCATTTCCACAGGGAACACCCACAGCCTGATCTTACAGACTTCTTTGTTTTCCAAAGAAGTGTAGGATAACAGCTATGTTAACAGCAGGTTTGGCTCTAACTACTTGAATAGCTTAACTGTCTTAATTACTTTAACTTTGAACTGGTTTTATTCATCCTCAAACAGATTTATACCTCTGAAGGCTTAGTGCAGTTAAGTATTTAAGCACTTTCTCCTGGCTGGGAACAATCCTGCTGAAGAGTTAAGGAGTTCATGTAAACAGCTTCATGATTCTGAACTAAAAAATTTGGTAGAGTATTTACAGTTACTTACTGGATCACTTTATACATGTTTTGTTGGTATGTGTCTCAGACAAATGTGCTTGAAGATTATTTTAAAATTGTTTTGCCAAAGAAATGTGAAAATGCTGTTCATATCGCGTTTTGCCTCAGAAATGTTATACTCCTACTACAGAACTCCTCTTTCAGTTTGCTAAAAATAGTCTTGCGAAGGGACACTGTGTGCTTTAAAGTTTGTTCCAATCTTTCCAAGCAATGTTTTTCTTCTCTTAATAAGTCTCTTTTGAAGTACAACCTGCAGAGAAATAGTGTCTTTTTCCACTGTTAATTTCTCACTGTACCTTGCTGTTGAATACCCTGTACTTAAGAATGACGGTTGAACTGTAATAATGCATTTGTAAAGAAAGGAGCTATGAGGAATAAGACCCAGAAAACCAGATATCTGACATGTGTGTGAAAATAAAGTAACAATACCACCTGAAGAAGAACATAAAAGTGAACACAAATGTGATTTTGCAGCCTGCTTTAATTTTTTTAATGAGGCAGTGTATTTTAAAACAGTGACTGAAATGCTGCTTGTCTCATCAGTTTCATTCAGCTGTCCTCGCTATTTCCAATGGATCCTCTACCCCGGTTCAGCTGCTTACCAGGAGGAACTTTGTTATATATCATTCTTATTTAAATTTCTCTTTGAAATTCCCTGGAATTCTAACTTGCCAATGGGGGCAAAAGTACCTCTTTAGAAACCTGTGTCTTTCTTGTCTAACAGAAGTGTGAACAGCTACTCAATTAAAGGGAAATTTCCATTAAAGTAGGTGAAAGTACATGCTCTGATTTTATCTTTTTGATTTTTTTATTAGATTTGTGGGTAGTCAGGAAAATGTTCCTCTCATTTTTCTTTCTTACAGTTATTCTTTGCTACCACTGAGATTTTTCTTTTTGCAGAAAATCCTGCAGCTTATTCTTAATACTAACGTTTTAAAGTTAAAAGATCTTGTAAGATAATTATGGAGATGATGAGACAAATGGCAGAAGTAAAAATATCAGAGTTTAAGATCTGTACGAGATGGTTAAGACTTATGCTCCTAGGAAGAGAAAAAAAGGAAGGGAATATATGATTCTAAGCTAAGACCACTGGATCTGATGACGCTTTAGAAAATGCAAACCTTGTTTACCTGTGCAATCATGTCTGCGGTTTCAGAGTAACTGCGGCACTTTCTCACAGCTGAACGAGCCAAAAAGTCATCAATCAGCCTTATGCCAATGCTGTATCCCCTAAGGAGGAAACAAGGAAAGGTAACATTCAAAATGGGGAGCTTCTTTCCACCTACCATCTCCCTAATGCGTCTCTTGTGCTTCCTCAGCAAAACAGCTACATGTTCCTAATTGAGTGACTTTAATGACAACAGATTTTACTGGTCTACATTCTTCTTTCTAACACATTTTGGACCACGGTGGGACTGCTGTTCATGTAATGATTTAAGGAATCATCATTCTTTAAGCATGATACTCCTGGCAAGGATGATATGAATTGTCTACACAGTTTGTCTGTACATCATCTGTACATCTAGACACCAAATCCTGGGCACCCTCATTGTAGCATTCAGGAGCCAGGTGAACCCATAGGAAATGCACTCACACCTGATCTCTTCCACCTTCTCCTCTTACCTCTTCACCTCATATTTCACTCTTCCTTCACAATTTCCTGTTTGTCTTTTTTTCTAACATGTTCTCTCTAACTAGTTGATAAAAAAAAATCCAGAAGTTGTTAGTAAACACAGAGTTTTGGTACACCACCACCTCCATTTTGTATTTAAGATACTACAATTTTTTAAAAGATAAATAAAAAAGGATGCAAGATAATGGAATTTTTATAAAACAAATATTCATTCCTAGCTCTGACACACTAACAAAGGTCAATAACTTCTTAGTGTGCAAAACAGCTGTGACTCCAAACATTTTCTGAAAAATGGACAGAGATCGACACAAATGTTATATAAGAACGGGTACTCAGCTCAGAACTGTTTTTAGAAAATTTTTCAGTTCCAATTATGTGGATGTTGGCAGTGGCTGCTTGTTTGTTGGAGGCACTACACCCTCAGTGAAGCAGCCTGAACTCAGTGGAGTTTCTCACCGGTTTGTGTACAACATCTTTGGCAAGAAGACAAACAGTGATCTGATGTCTAATGTGATGACAAAACCAAGAAGTGGGTTTGGCAGCATGAAGATTAAAATTGCAGTATGTCATGTGTCTAGAAACAATTAAATATTTATCTATTGCCTCAGTATCAGTATCAATAATATTGGCAAATGTGTAATCAGCATTTAGCAACGTATGTGTTAGTGACGTACAAGACTACTTAGATTCTTTTCAACTTTTATGCCTTAGATTTGCAAAGTCAAATTAATAACAGACTGGTAAGCAGCTACTTGGCAACTGTACAGTGAAAAACACCCTTCTCACTACAGACTATATATGTACACCGAGAGAGAGAGATAAGTACCCTGTCCCCACCTGTCACACATCTGCTGAGCTTTGCAGTTTCTTTCTGAAGCTGGGCTGTTTTCATAATCACAGAAGTAAAGAACATATTGTTTTAATGAAACCTGCCATTATATTATCGTCTTCCTCAAAACAAAAAGATTTTCTAGAAACAACTGCAATAATGAAAACATAAGGAGAAAAATCTGTCTCCACATCTTCCAAAACTGCTCTCTAGTAATTTCTACCATGGCATCATTAAAAAAGCTTGTGCATTTTTTAAATGTATGATTTTCACCAGGGCTGAATGAGAGATGAATGTAAAAAAATATGATGGATGTTATCCCTTATAAGTTTGTGAATAAATTACTTTTCTTTTTTCCAAACAATGATTTTTTTTTAAATTTACTCTGATGGGTAGTTATTGGACTACAGCTAGTTTGCAAATTTTCAGGTTCCTAGTAAAGTGGTCAGGTATTCTGTCCACTGTGATTGTTGTAAATCTATTTTGCATGTCCACTTTGCCCAGAAGCATAAGCCTTACTGTTCTGCCAAAGACCTTACTATATCTTCTTGTTAACCAGCTCAAAAGTTGCTTCTTGCTGATTTTCCATGATGTAATTATTTTTATGGTAGTGAATGTCAGGGTGACAGGGTTTGTAAACATAGGATCTTCATTTTCCAAAGAGGTTATCCATGGGAAAATCCATCCTTGTTGACCTTTTGTGCTATCTCACTCATTGCTGTACGGTCTTTTAAAGGTGAGAGGCCCATTTGCCCCTAATCCATTGAGAGATATAGGATATGAAATTTAGAAGATTATATTAATAATTAGCATAACTAAAGGATCAGCAAGGAACAACTGTAAGCTATGAAAACAACCCTGACACTTTTCCTCAGAGAATTAAAAATTAATTGCTGATCTTAATTCACAAATTAGTGTTATTTCTGTTGACAGAATATTGAATCTTTTCCCTGTCTTCTCTGTAACCATAGACAGAATGCTGGAACTTGTAAGATAACAAACAAAAAGCTGAAAGGTAATTATATGTAAACAAATAGCATTATGGAAAAAACGGAACATTTAAAGCAGTACTTACATTCTATCTAAACAGGCGTTGACATCTTCATCTTTTTCATAGTCTTTGCACAGCTGGGCTACCAAAGCCCCGTATGTGAGTACAAAAAGTTCTCTGCTCTGTCAGAAAAGATGAAAAGTGAAAATGAAGTGAACTAGAATCCAACTTTTCCATGTTTTTGAGCTGCTGCTGTATTAAAAGCAAGAGAAAATAACATTTACATTAATAAAGGAATTTTTGTCCATGGATGCATAATCACTGAAATCCACATTTCAAGTGTGATAGAATCTATATAGATCCTCACTTGTGTTTGTAAGGGATTTTGCTTATCAAAAATACCATTTCTTGGTATACTCTGTTGCTATCATCAGGTGCATTCTTGCATCTTATGAGTGTATGTTGGCTGGATTGACCAAAGCTGTCTAGTGCCATCCAAGAATAATGACAAACAGTGGCAGGAAGAGTAATAGAGGCAATGAGCTATTAATCCTTTTGCAGTGGGAACAATAGTTCACAAAGGTGAGGTTGATCTGATTCAAATCATTAGCTGCTTTCTCCAAAAAAAGTAAAAAGCAGATAAAAATTCAGCTCCGAATAATGAAAAAATACTATAATTCAGCACAAGTGTAAAGAATAACAACAAGATGAAGAGATGGATGAGGATTACAGCCCCTTGCCCAAGGAACATGGAGAGCAACTGAAGATGCCAAAGGTATATCTCTGCACTGATCCTGTCACAAGCACTAGTGTGGGGTCTTCAGCTGTGCAACAATCTGGAGGGAAGTTTCCTTCTCTCCCTGCCCTGCCAGATCACATCCATGCACTGCAGAACTGTCTGTATTTAGCAGGAGTAGCAGCTGGCCTTTAGGCAAGAGATTAGGTTGACTCTTACTCAACTTCTTGGACAGGAATTAATTAAAGGGAGTGCTACAGCCCTGTGGCATGTGGTCAGACCAGAGCTGCTTTTTGTCTCTAGTCTGTGGAAAAATAATAGCGAATACCAATAAAAACAATAGAACAAATCGCACTAGCAAAGTAAGAACAGCTTGGTGGAAAGATTTCTTCCTGCTTCCTTTGCATCAGAAGTTTGGAGTTTAATCAGTGTTGCTGTTTTAACAAGTCACTGTTCAATATCTTAAGCAGAACCATCTTCCAAACTCATTTTAGTGATAACTGCTGTTTAAAGTAATATTGTACTCTTGGCCAAATTCTCATTAACAAGTTTTCAATGGAGTAAATGGATGTCATACAAGTCCTGTATTGTTTTATTATTATCGTTCAGCAAAAAATCTCTGTTGTAACAAGAAAACTACCTTAGAGAAACTTAAGTATAATATATCAATGTAATCATATTTATCAGCCACACTTGCAATCCATTGGAATACTTTTCGACCATAAACTTAGGTATATTTACTGTAATTATATTACACTCTTACATTTCTTTTTCAGTGGAGACCTCTGTCCTCTTTTCAGAAATTGATACAACCTTGTCTTAAAGCGTTCTGGTATTTTTCCACTGCCCAATTCCTGTCAAAAATCACCATCCATCATACAAAAAGCCCTAAGGCTCTAAACTCCTGAAGAAAGGTTTGTGTGGAATTGAACCATTCAAGTACAGAACAGAGATCTCCTTCTCCCTGTGTTTCATTGCACGACCACAGAGGTACATAAACTTACCTGGCATCTATATCTTAGACCATGAACACTTGAAGCACTTAGACCTCTGCTTCTGAACAGATTTCAGCCTCAGAAACTTTGTGCCCCTCTTTCCCAAACTTGTACAGAATCCCAGCATTAGGAATAGTAGCAATAAACGCTGCCAGCAGCTCTGCTCTGGTACCACCAATCTTATCCCTATCCATTCAGTACTTTCAGATTGTTCAGCAATAGAAGTGTATAAAATGCATCAATAAAATAATAGGTTATCTTGCTCCATGCACAATTTCATTAACACATTACAAAAATGTCTTACTATTTTGTGGTTCTCCTGCTTTCTTCCTGGTGACCGAGACATGTTGCTTGTGTAACTCCTGATGTATTTGATTGTCAGTTTATATCTCTTCTTCGTCAAGCAGCATAGTTTTTCTCTCAATTACTGTATTTCCTCTTTCTCTTCTCCTCTCTGTTCTTCTGTCTTTCGCATGAGATGTGTTTGCTGCAGTCTGTAATGCTGCTGATGCTCCTCCTATTCTCTGAGTGCACTGAGCCCTTTGGGAGGAATTTGACTGGCAACAGATCTGCCACTGTCCACAACATAAATAACCACTCTGTCCATAGGAATGTTTTTTAATCAAATACACAGCTAACAGACATGGGAAGTCAAATAGGACAGCCCCAAGAGATTCACAGGTTTTAGGTTTTTAGGGACAGCAAAATTATTCTGTTGTTTGTTTCAGACTCTGGTGTTTGGAGAGCTAACAAAAACTTCCTCTCTGAAGAATAACAACATAATTGCAAGATACTGCTGCACAAGGTAATTAAAAATTGATTGTTTTTAATCTAAAAAAGCTATAATCTTCTGCCAGTCTGACTGCTGTAGTCTGGTGAGTTAACGTCTGCCTGAGCAGGGGAAGTGTGGCTTTTAAGGCACTGCTACCACCCTGTTTGTGTAAAGCTGCCAGGACAGATTGAGAGAACTCAGCTTCCCAGAGGAATAACCTCTGTACCTGCTACAGCTGCCAGCTTGTGCAAATGGCACTTTCATTAACAGTGTTCCTAGGGGGTATTCTATCATTCTTAACCTGTTATAGCCCCTATTTCTTAATACCCTCCTATGAACATCCAGGCTTAGTCTGTTTTCCTCGGTGGTAAATCTGGCCTCTGTGGTAGCTTAGATTTGCAATGAGTTTTGACTACGGTCACTGGTGAATTTAGAAATTATTTAGGTAGTTGTCATTCCTTATAGGACTTACCTGTACATACATTCCCACTGAGTCCTCTCAAGAAAGCAAGTAAAAATATATGGCCTCCTCTGAACGTCATGCTGTTATTAAATTTCTATTAACTAATAGATCCAGTGCTAGAGTAAAATTACAGATATTTACTACTACAGATACAAAGAAAGCATTCAGATGTGATTCATTTGGGATTAGGAAGATTAGTTTACTTTAAAAAATGGTAAAGTTAAGACACAATTCAACAAGGAAAAATGAGACAGATAGAAGGATTTTCAGCTTTTTCTGTGTAAAGCTTAGTCATCCTAATAGTATTTATTTTACACAGAATGAACTGGTATTGACAATTTTACAATGCAATACCTCTTCCATTTTTTTTTTTGCAGGTGCTCTTCTGGTCCTGTAAAATCTTGTTCCATTTTATAAGTGAAACTATTGTAGGTACTTTACATATCTAAATTTAAACAAATTTTAAAAGCCAGGCGTGACAATTCTCTAGATAGTTACTTGCATTTCTAAATTGAGTCTGAGATGGATTTGTTTCTCTGATTGTCTCCAACTGGCGACAAGCACCAAATATGCCTCACATTGCAAGAGTAATCCCATATTCCACAAGAAAGTGTACTGCATTACATGAAAAAAAAACAAAACTGTAAAAGATTATCATTAGTGTAATTTAACTTCAGTGAACCCATCACAAAGCACTTAAGGCTGCCCATAAATGAGCACAATTTTTATTTATCCGGTTCAGAATATATGGATGAATTACTTCAGCCTGCATTATTAATATCATAAATCATGAAGAAACCCTGTGCATCAGTGAAATGGTAAGGATGCATCAACATCCTTTGAAAAATGCATATGTGCCCTCATGTACACAAGTAAATTCACACATATATTGCTATGTTTTGAGTAGAATGTACTACATTTTGAAAGGTTTGCACATGATTGAGAAAATGAAGCTGAAATGGTGTGTCCAAATAAACTGGGGATTCAACGGCTCCAGTGAGGGAAACAAGTCCTTGATGGGCTGTCTTGAAGCCCTGAAAGAATAGAGGAGGGCACATATCTGGCACCTGTTTTAATCCTGAACATCTATTTCTTGGAAGTAATCCAAGGCAATTGGAATAGTGAGAAAGTTAGCATCACCCTCCACCTCCCTTTCTGTCATGTTTTTCAGGAGAAAAATCTAGCCTTCAGCCCCAGGAAGGTCAGTTTGGCACACTGCTTGAGCATTAGACTACACCAGTTCTCTTCATTCCCATCAAACTGAAAAAAAACCCCACAAAATATATCCCGAAGCTCAAAAGTACAAATAAAAGTGTGCACCAGCACCCTTTCTCTTGCAATGGACTGGCTATTATGGGAAAGCTGACACCTGTAGAGGTAAGTACACGATTTCTTTGGTAGCCCAAGGATTCTCACAAACATGAATATCCCAGAGCAGAGTGCAATATAGAATTAAATAATAAATTAGATATTGCCTAATTAGAAAGCCTAAAAAAAAAAAAAAAGTGAAAAAATTCTTTGAGCCAAAACAAGAATGCATTAACCACAAAAGGTGGGTGTCCAAATTAGTAAAATACAGGGTCAAGCTTTTGTTTGCTCTCCATTTTCCAGATGGATAGACCTTGTATTAAATTTTCTCTAACAGAAAATAGAATTCTTTCAAATCACAAGAAGGTAGGTGTTGAGGGTTTGAAGCTATGTGAAAAAAAGAACTTGAACACAGGCTTCTCATATCACACACGAGTGCTTTTACTAAAAGTCCAGTGTGGCTGGCTGCTTTGACCATGTTTCCAAATAAAGCAATGTTATTGCTGTCACTTTGCAGTAGTGCCCTGCCTGGGAAGGATTTTCAGTTTGACCTGCTGAAACGTCTTTGGTTAGGTTATGTTTCTCAAGATGGTGTTTTGAGATTTGAGTGCCTCCCTTCTGCTCTCTGCAAGGATCTAAAAACTCATAAATTTTCCTTCAAAACACAGCTGAATTTTGAAGTGAAATATGTAAGTTTTAAAAAATCGTTAACAGGTTTCTATTCTTCCCTTAACATAAAGCTTATTAATATTGTCATCAGTGTTTTTCCTGGTTACAGGGAGAGGAACTTCTTCCTTAACCAGGCCAAAGAGACCATGAAAATGACTTGGCAACCTGAATCCAGCTGGTGACCCAGCAGATCACAGGACACGGGCAGTGCTCCCCTCTGCTCCTGCAGGAAATCTGTCACACAGGTACTTTCATAACATGGTTTCTAACAAGCACAGGCAGGCTTGACATCCATGCAAAACAGAACTCAAAATGCAGCTAGAGGAGCCACAGAACATCAGCCTCTTGACTGCTGAGTGATGAAAACACGTGTGCAGGACCAGAGAGATCAGGATTCAGTCTCCTCCTCCAAACTTCAGATGAAAAAAGATCACTCCTCTCTTTCTCCCTACCTTTCCCTGGGCATTAGATAACAAAATCCTGTTCTTTTTTTGATCCAATAAATATCAAAATCCTCTCTGTGGGGAAACTAAGCACAACTGCTAGAACTATGGCAGGAAAGCTGGAGAACACAGCTTCTCTGCAGCATAGTCACATCACATCACTAATAATAACGGAGCTTTTGGAAGAAAGAGACGAGTGAGTTTTTACCAGATCAGGTGGAGAAGAGAGCTGAAACCAATCTCTCTATTCTGACATGGTTGCTTTATTTCAATAAAAAGCAAACAGGAGAATAAAAGCTGTTTGCTGTGTATGGGAAGGTGAAATATGTCTTCCAATAACCATGTTTTAAAAGAAATGACAGATGATTCTCATTCCTTAAAAAAAAAAATCTCTTTTTCTCATAAGTGAGGTTACTGGCAGTGAGTTCAAGCTTACAGAGCTCTGCAATAGGAAAAGCAAAACCATGACTAAGGTTTGTTCATGTATCCTCTTTGCCTCAGATGTCAGCCATAAGCATCTTTTTGCCGCACAGGCCAGCCAGCTGTCACCTCAGGTAGTGGTATTTTGGATTGCATCCAGTCCTAACTCTTCCTGGGAATTGGATAAAGAGCCTAAATGTCTACCTCAGGACCCTGAGTTCCTCTGCAAAGGCAAGTACTTAAAGGTTTGATGTGCCACCCAGCTCTTAATTGGATCCAACCCTGTAATTTGCTCCATAATAGGATGACCCAGCAGGATCATTTACGGCAGAGCATGAAAGCAAATGCCAAAGAATGAAAATGCAGAAGTAGAAAGTTGTTGTATTGATTGTATAAATTGCCTCATTCAACAGCCTCAGGCTGATTATTAATATTTCAGTGTCGGACACCACTTCAGTTTCACATCTAATGTGTTTCTTGAGTAAACAAGTGATGCTTGGGAAAGACTTCCTTATAAACAAAATAAGACACAGGTTCCCAAAGAAATCTCAGAAGGAATCAATCAGAGATTTTAAAATGAACTGAGGCATAATGGAAGACTCTTATAAAATAATTTTGTAGTAGCCTGATAGGTTTATTTCATTAATTTTTTTTCCAAAATATAATGTCACTAGTACCAAAAAAAAGTTACCGAAAATCTGATAGAAATACTGATACTGAAAGAAAATGAAGGTTTAAAATGGCAATCTTCAGACAGCTCTGGGATTTCATTGTGCTATTACTCTGCCATCCAAGCAGACACCATGGGTGCTGAAACCACTGTTTGAGATGAAACTTATTATTAGCAACCCTCTCTTTAAGGGGAGAGAAGAGGCTATGCAGACAGACACTATTATATCACACAACCAAGTCCACACACGCTGGAGATAGACCTCTGTAATGGGAAGGCGGTTTTCCCCGTAAATTTTCTGGCTAACTTTTTTTCTTTTCTTTTCTGTTTATGTGACAGACAGTCAGACTTTTCAGTACTTAAACAAAAGTATTTGCATATTCAGATCAGCCTAGGTTATGCAGTGCATAGAACTACTGGATAGCACGACCATAGAAAAAGTGTGGTCCACAGAAAATCAAGTGTGAAATGTTTTCAATTTTTCAGGCCCCTGCTTAAGACTTGTTTTTTGAGAGATGCTCAGAGCCCAGGTCATATATCCCAATATCCAGAAGCCAGCTTTGGAAATGCTTAATTGAAAAATTTATATCTATCTCTGTCCATGGAATGGGACTGACTATACTTGCAGAAAATCTTAAAACTTGTAATCACAAGCATGCTATATAAATACCAGCTGGCTTGACATTTTGTGAAGTGAATAGCAGATTATATATATTATTAAAGAAAAAACCAAACCAAAACAACAACAATTAAAAAAAAACACCCAAAAAACCCCCAAACAAAAAATCCCACCCAACTTTCCAAAGGATACGTTCAGCACTGTTAGGAAAAGAGACATGCCAGCTTCGTGCCACCTACAGGTGAAACACTAAAATCCTCATGATCCAGCAGCTAACTACATCTCAGATTCCAGTGTTTGGACAATGAAATGACAGGACTGACAGACTGACTGTCCCAGAACTGACATCAAATGCAAACAGCGCTGGGATTCCAAACATTGTGCAACTTACGGAATATTTTATAAGTTTATTTTAAAGTGGAAGCATTTAAAATAATTAATTTTTTAAAAATCAGTCCATTTGCCAAGGATTTGTTTGGATGATCTTTTATGAAGAATAGCTGGAAGGCTCTTTTTTTTTTTTCCTAGTCTCATGCCATGTTTCTGCTAATTACTGTTGATTAGCAAACAGCTTGGCAATTAACCTTGACAGGTTAGCTATCAGTTTGATAGCACTGCATGTCATTCAAAAGGTAGGGGGAAGTTATTGTTAATTTCAAACAATTAGCAAGGGGCTGGCAGAGCTCACAACAGCCTAAAAGCTCAATTTTCCAGAACAGCTGAGTTAAATTACTGAATCAATTAAAACACACCAGTGGATGTCTGCAAGCATACTTAAAGCTAGCAAACAAGCCACTGAAAATTAGTGGGAGGAGAAAGACTAGCAGGGTTTTTTTTGGTGTTGTGTTTGGTGGTATGCTTTTCAAGCTGTTGATATTTATTCTGCTCTGCCATTAACACTAGTTAAATATAACTAAAAGCTAGTGTTGACTTAAATCAAAAGAACCTGGTAAAGAATAGGATCTAAAATGACTTTCCTTCCAAAGTGGTTAATTTTTTTAAAGGGCAAGGAGGTTGTTATTGCCAATGCAATAATTGCAATATTGACAATTGGCGGGCAGCAACTTTTCTCTTTTTTCACATTCAGCTGTCCCTGTCATGTTGGACAGAACCTTATCTATGGGCTGGCTTTCCTAGGAGTGCCTGCACTGATCCTTCTGATTGTTGGCTATGCCCTGAACAACCAGACTTGGAGGCTGGTTACAGGCAGAAGGTCTCATTTTGAGAAGGTGACTTCACCAAACCGGTTGCTGAAATGCAAACTGGTGTGCTTTGTCCTGTGCAGCATCACTGGGAGGGCACTGGTTGCTCCAGTCACGTGGCTTGCTGTCACCCTGATAAATGGCTCATATTATATCTGTGCTGTGAGCGAGTATGTCCCTGTGTATTACTATGGAGCTGCTCCCAATGTCACTGCTAGTGAACGCAGGAGGATACTGGCTACGTTTCCCTGCAGTCAGCTGGTTCCTCCAGAGCTGAGCCGGGCGAGAGATGAAGTGATTCTCCTCCTCCGATACCAGTCACAAGTGAGTAACTCGTGTTGTTTCTATTGCCTGTGAACCTGAGGATGAGAGGTGGAAGCTAATTCAGCAGGCAAAGCGTTAGGATGAAACAAGACCAGTGTCCTCTGTCTTGAGTGCTAAATCTCTGTGTGTTTTGAAGCCTACTTTTTATTTCAAGTGGAACTGAACTTTAGGTATATAAACTACTACTTCTAGTTGTCCCATTTGTTAGCTGCTGCCAGAGAATATACTCTTCCTTGTGTAGTATCCCGAAAAGTATTATCAAGTAAGATAAATGGAAGTTTAAAAGCCAGGGAGGGTATAAACTTTCTTCATTAAAGCAGAAGAAACATCTGACTAAGAGGCCCAGGCTGTGACAGTTTCATGTGAACCCATGTAAAATCTTGGGTTTTAGATCAGACTCAATTCTAAAGGTTTGCATACTGGATAAATAATAAGGGGAGCATTAAGTTGTCACTTCAGAGAAAATTGCTTTTAAACAGGCTATAAGGTAATACAGTCTAGGAATTAGATGGCTTATGTTCTAGCAATAATAGCTGAGAAAGCAATATACCCAAAACTGTACAGGAGAACTTTCTTAAACTTGACAGGAACAAGTGATTTTACTACACAGCTGCCTCCAGTAGGCATGGACTGGGTTTGGTGATAAGAGACCCTTTCCAGGCTTATACCTTGTTAATGCTATTATTTAGGAAAAGTAAATATAGATCATCTTATGGATTTTCTGGTGTTCAAAAGTTACCATTCTGAGTATTGTCAGGTCTAAGAGTTCTTTTCNTTTTTTTTTTTTCCTTTCTGTAAGGTGGCTGGCTGGCTTCTGATTGCTGTGGTAGTCATCACTGTGTTCCTTTCTTACTGCCTGGCAAGCTGTTTCTCCCCGCTCAGCTTTCTACATTTCAGATACTGGAGCAGCTATGTCCACAATGAGCAGGAGCTCTTCGACGAGGCAACAGAGCAGCACTCCAGGCTCTATGCCATGCAGCATGTGAAGAAGTTCTTTGGCTTTGTCCCAGGAAGTGAGAATGTAAAGGAAATTCGTATCCCATCTCTCAAGGAGTGGCAAGCCATTTCTGGACTGGCCTTTCTAAAACGAGTGGATGAGGAGCACTATGATTACAGCCTTCTCCATGACTGGGCACTCAAGGAGCGTGCAAATGGAAAATATCTAAGGATTGATGAAGATGCTGGGATCATAACACAGCTCTGAAGATCCAAGCCCCCACAATATTTTGCAGAAAAGCGGGAACCTGTCTAGCTCTGTATCAGACCTGAGCTGTTCTGGAACTTTCCAACACAGTATTACATTGATGGAGAAAGTATGTGAGCGAGTACATCTTGTTAATGTAGTCCTTTAGCACATGCTTACAGATGCCTTTACTGATGGCATTTTGACTCCTGTGGGATGTGGTGATCTATGCCTAGATTAGGGTGGGCTATTTCAAGCTTCACCTCTCTGCTTTCTAATGGTGGTGCTAAAATAAGTATGTACTGAGAAAGTTATTTGCAAATGCTTTTTTGATTTTTTTTTTTTGCTTTCCATTAGAAGGATCTTTAATAGGTAGACCTTGATTTGATTTATGAATTGGTCTATTCTGTATAGAGCAAGGGCAGCTACCAGCTTTTCCTTAGTGACACCTAGCAGAAATGATTTATTTCTCTCCCACTTTTTTTTTGTATTATATAAGTAAACTACACGGAGCTAACTACTAGTTCAGTCTGGGGCTACAGTAGCACATAGGAAACATAGGGGGAAATTTTATCATCAAAGGCTCAGTTTAGATACAATGATGAGAGAACTTTCAATTCTGATAAGGAAAAAAAATCCCCACTGAGGCACATGGTGGAGGTGTGTAACTTGTAGCAGCTGCATGAACAAACACTTGACATATGGCAAACTGAGTTGAAATGCATTCTGGCTCAAAACAATAGCAAGGTCAGTCTCCTTTTCGGAAATACTTCAAAATCTCTAAGGTGTTTGTGTGCTTGCCTACTGTACAAATAGCAAATGAGGATGGGAAAAATCTCAGTCTGTGCAGAAGGGGTTTGCTTTGCCTCTGTAAACTTGTAATTTATACATATACTGGGCCCGTGAGTATTACTGTGATTAAAAACTACTGAATTTTGCAAAAGAATGCTTAATGATGTTTTTGTGTTAAGTCAGTTTGGTATGATGTGATATACTCATCTCCTCTCTAACTCCCTGTGCAGATGTTTCTAACTCTAAGAGGGAGGGAAATGCATACCATAATATTTTAATGCTTCCTTTATTACCTTGCCATGTACACATACACATGTGGGCTCCAAGGCCATATGCAACACTATAGGATGCTATCTGCTACTAATAAATGACCCCAGGGGCTTGAAGTGGAAAAATCTAATTATTTAGTACATTTTACTAGAAAAGGCAGGAGCCAGAACTGCTCTGTCACTCCTCTCTTCATCTGGATAGGGGAGAGAGGATATAAGGAAAGGGTTGGGGTAAGGACAGGGAGAGATCACTCAGCAATTACTGTCAAGGGCAAAACAGACTCCACTCGGAGAAATCAGTTTATTTTATTACCAACAAAATTTGAGTGGGATAATGAGAACCAAACCCAAATCTTAAAGTACCTTTCCCCACCACCTTCCTTCTTCCTGGGCTTAGCTCCACTCACAAATTTTCTCTCTTCTCCTCCAGTGGCACAGGGGCTGTGTGAGTGAATGGGGGTTGCAGTCAGTTCATCACACATTGTCTCTGCTGCTCATCCCTCCTTGGAGGGAGGACTCCTCACACTCTCCCCCTGCTCCAGCAGGGGGTACTTCCTTCCAGGAGACAGCCCTCCACTGACTTCTCCAGTGTGGGTCCTTTCCAGAAGCTGCGGTTCTTCATTAACTGCTCCAGTGTGGGTCCCTTCCACGGGGTGCAGCTCTGCAGGAACAGACTGTTCCAGGGTAGGTCCCCTGCAGGGTCACAAATCCTGCCAGCAAACCTGTTTCAGTGTGGGCCCCTCTGTCCACAGGTCTTGCCAAGAGTCTGCTCCAGCACAGGCCCCCAGTGGGGTCACAGTCTCCTACAGACATCCACCTGCTTCAGCATGGGCTCCTCCATGGGCTGCAGGTGGATCTGTTTCACCAGGCACCTCCATGGGCTGCACCACGGGCTGCAGTGGAATCTCTGCTCCAGAGCCTGCAGCACCTCCTTCCCCTCCTTCACCAAATCTGGTGTCTGCAGAACTGTTGCTCTCACACATTCTCACTCTGACTGCAGTTTCTATTGCTCAGGATCTTTTCCTCCCTTCTTAAAACTGTTATCCCAGAGGTGGTGCCACCATTGCTGATGGTGCTCAGCCTTGGCCACTGATGGGTCTGTCTTGGAGCTGGCTGGCATCGGCTCTGTAGGACACTGGAAACTTCTGGCAGCTTCTCACAGAAGGCACCCTTGTAGTGCCCCTGCTACCAAAATCTGGCTATGCAAACCTAATAAAAGGTAATGAAACTGCACCGTTTATGTGAACTCCTTAGGAAACAAAGTACCTCTAATAGTAAAACAACTTCTGATTTAATTTTTAAAATATTTGTGGCTTTTTATTTAAGATGGAACACTGTAATCCAGAACACATGCAACTGGTTTATGTATCTGAAAGTTTTGACAAAAAACCCCCTATGGTGATGTCTGGATCCAAATGACAAAAAACTGCTGTCTTCAGTCTATGTGAATTCTTTCCACTTCTATTGTTTTACAGTGCTACTATAAAATGATGCAATATTTGCAGTTAAGAGTGAGCTATAAAATTCTTTTAATTTCTTGTTAACCTAATTCTTAAATTAGGCTTCATGGTTTCTGATTTTGTCCTGGTTATTATTTGCCCTGTATTTTTCTTAATAGTATATAATTTAAAATACTGAATGGAAATACTAACTGTATCTGTCAGTGTGAAGTCAGCCTGCCAATGGACGAAGGGACTATCACCCTGTTAGCATATATTAATCCATAGTACTACAGCTGTAGTATTTTAAGTGATTTGGTGTACTTCCCTTTACTCCTCTGCTCTTTGAAGCATGTCATGGATTGGTAGTGAAGGCATAGCTTTCAAATGAATTCGTGATTACAGATAAATCAATGAGTTAGTACCGTTGAACAGTCAAACTGTGCCTGCTAAAATGAGTCATCTTACCCGAGAACCAACTTAGAATTCCAGTTTGCGCACTTGAAAATTATTCTCTTTATGCCCATGGTAAAAGTTTTCTGGAAACCCTGGGCTTATAATACATATCTGTGGGAAAATTGCCAGCCATGGGGCCAGGAACCTGATGCACCCTAAAACTACTCTGTGTACCAAGTACCCACCAGGGTCTGCTGTTGTTTAACCCTCGACAGTCTTAAATTCATCCTTGCAGGTAACCCCAAAGCATATCAGCTCCCAATCTCATTAGCCTTGACGACTCCTGTTCCGCACATCCATCATGGTGATGCCGCCGATGTGATGGGACTTCCGAATCACAGTGAGCGTTTCCTGGGAAGTCTGCAGGTGCTGTTTAACTTCAAGCTGCAAATCACCAGCTGCATCAAATAAACCTCCAATTTCTGGCAGAAATGGCATTCAGCTGCTTTCACGGTATCCGTACGCAATACCTAGAGCACCGGGTTTGAATCCTCTTCCGTTTGCTGATCCCTGTAAATTTTCAAGGGAAGAACGTCCAAGGGTGAACCATACCATCACTAGTCTGTGTAACACAGGGACCGCCAACCTCAGCTCTGCCAAGGCCGCCGCTCCCGGGAGGGGCGGGGAAGCAGCGCGGGGGATGGCAGCAGGATCGCTCCTGCACGCCAGGTACGGTCTGTCCTGCCCGGAGCTGAGCGCCAGGCAGCGAGCGCTGGAATTGACTGAGCAGCGGGCACCGCGCTTGTGAAAACGCTCGGGGCCGAGCCAAGCCGGCTCCGTGCGCCCGCCCTCCCGCGCTGGCAGCTGCACCGCCTCCCTCCGTC
>VWZT01008406.1:266735-287851 GCA_013397055.1 Pachycephala philippinensis | reverse complement strand
CAGGGGCGGCATTCCCGCCTACCGCGAGCGCGAGGCATGCTAGGAAGGGCCGGCACGGCGCCGGGACAACGCAGGCGCGGGCGGCGGCGGGCAGCGGTGGCGGCGTCGCGGTGCGGGCGGCCCATGGCCGTGGGCGGCGGGCCACGATGACCGACTACAGCGAGGAGCAGCGCAACGAGCTGGAGGCGCTGGAGTCCATCTACCCGGNATGCCGGATCGCTTTCCCTGGCCGGGAAAAGCAGAGCGCTTGGTGGCCCTTGTGGCCCGGTGCGAGGGCGCTGCCCGTGCCGCCTTTAGCGTCGTGGCACGGCAGCCAGCCCGGCGTGGGCACCCGGTGCCGTGTGCTGGAAGGATGCTCCTCGGAGGAGCCTTTCAGAAGATGCGGCCCTAGGTGGGAATCGCGGAATTGGCTTGTGTGCCGACCGGTTTTCCTTTCCTGTAACAAGCCTGTCGCGACCCGGGATGTTTTGGGGTGCTTAAAGGCGCTGTTTCCGCCGTAAATGTATTGCCACTACCTGCCTTATTCCATTGCAGGTGGAAAAAAGGCAAGCTTTAATTTCCCGGTGCAGCATGTTACATTGCTGAAATTTTCATGTTGTGGATACATTGGTTCATCAGTTTTTCAGGATTTTCAATTTACCATCAAACAATGAAAAGTATCTACCATGCCGGCTAATCCAACATGATTTTTGGCATTCGGTATCCAAAGAATATTAACAGTGGAAAAATCGGGGCATTTTCTATTTCCTTCCTGCACAGTATCTACTCTGCCTAGAGTTCCACAGCATCTTACTTGGCCATAACTTCACCACACAGGCATTTACCAAGTACAATTGCCCATTGCTTCAATCTGAAAATCTTTTCAGGTCTTCAGTTTTATGTTAAAGATTACTTAAAGGTGTATGAATTGATCTCTGGTAGCTGGGGATGCTGGATATCTGATTCTGATATGGAAGCAATATTCTTTCATACAGCCTCTACTCTGATGCTTACTCAAAGTTACTGTTCACTCATTTAATGCTTTTATGTCCAAGAGGGAGGAATGAAGACAGTAGTAGTACATTGGCAGTTAGGCAGAATTCAGTTGATACTTTGAGAGCGTGTACACTAATTTGGGCATAGGTTACAACACTGACGCAGAGCAGTCCTTAGATGAGGATATGGTCTGCAGCCCACAATTGTGCAATGAGGTTTCTAGCCTGTGAAACACAGGTCACAGCTCTTGCTATGTTGTGTTGTCTGTAGCAGCTGTGTGCTGTCTGTCTTGTAGCTGCCTAATTCACACACTTTCATTTTAGTACGTTGCTTGGTTAGTAGCATTCCTTACATTAAGCTGCCTTAAATATAGGTGCAGACATACTGTAAAAATAGTCCAGGGTCAAGAGTGCACTGGATGCTCATCAGACACATCTAGCACAGTAAAGCAAATTAGCTTTGGTGGTTTCCTGCACACAGTCAGTGCACTACCAGAAGTTGTTTGATTTGATTTGCACTTTCTGGAAGAGAAGAGAAAGTTTTCCAAAAGTGAAACCCTTTGGTATTGTTTGATGATGTATAGTCTCATTCAAAGAGCACGCCAGGCATCACATCATATGGAAAATAGCTGTTAATTGAAAAATACTGTATTAATAAGTTTAAAAGGCCCTTAAGACTGTATCAAGAGCTTACTTTCTTCATTAGTCCTTGAGAAGTTCAGTTTTAGTGATGTGAAGAAGTAATTGCCTGATTTAAGGACTCTCTCCCTGACTGCTGCGTTTTTCCTTTGAACAGTATTGTCAGAAAAGCCAACAACTTTCACAATCACTGTGACATCTGAAGCTGGAGAAAATGATGAAAGTAAGTTGGTCGTGTCTTACTCAGAAACTTCTCTTATATATGTTTAAACGTAATTCTATCACCAACAGCTATGTATACCTCCACTTACGTCCTTGTAGGGGCCTGATACAGCAAACATTCCTTAGCAAATATAGTTCAAGGATTTGGGTGATCCTTGTTCGGTTTGCAGAAATGTTACGCTCTCTCACTATAGGACTGCTTTCTGCTGAATCTCAAAGGCTTTGTAGCATAGCTTCAAAAAGTATGGGTTGTCATCATCCTTGTAGTGGCTTACAGACGTGTTGTGGGGGGTTTTTTTTTCTGGCAACTGTGTTTGTGCCAGCCACGTGGGAGAGTTGAGTCTGTGTGCTGTGAATGTGCAGCCCTTAAGGAACAGTTCCAGAGCAGAAGGCTGTGGGTCCCAAGTCCCTGTGTATTTGTTAAGTAGCAGCAATTGTGTGGGCATGCTGTAAGCAAGCCTTGCTCCAAGCAAGTTCGAAAGCTGCTATTCTGGATACTATAACAGAAGGAATAAACTGGCGCTGTCTTATTTAGTTTTAAAGGAGTAAGTCCTGCTTAGAGCAGGTGTCTGTGTTGAAGAGACTGCTGTGCTGCCAGGAACGGTGAGTCTGGAACTAAAGGAAAGCTTCTCCCTGGTATTTTACACATCTGGGAAGATGTGTAAAATAAACTTGATTCTCTTTTGCCTTGTTTCCATGTTACCCTGGCTCTGGGCAGCTTCAGATTGACTGCATTTTTCTTAGGCAGTTCTCTCCTTAATAACTTCTACTGGACATAGTGTCTTTGTCCACAGTGTGGAGCCCTGGAACCCAACACAGAGATTGATGCTCCAACCAGACGCACAGAATTTGAAGTGTTAATATACTGAGATTTTCTCTAGTTCTGTTGTTAGGACTCTTCCCTGTTTTCCAGTTTTGAGTTGAATATGAGGGAGAAGAGATTACTGCACTAGTACCCGTCATACCACAGAAGGTTTTTCAGTCTTCCTAAAGACCTTTCAGACATGAGTAGGTTTTAATAGTTTGTGCAAGTGTAAACTTCATCGTCTTAATTTTTTTGAACTCTTGGGTTATGTTTAAATCTGTTCATATTGTTTTAACATCTGTGTAAGAAGACTGTTCCTTAAAGGCAAGAATATTTTATATTCTATAATCCTTAGGCTGTTGATGCAGTAGAAGAATATACAATTAAAGTTATACAGAGTTATCACCATAAGAATATTTGTTTTTTTATCTTGTAGCTGTCCAAACAACCCTTAAATTTACCTATAGAGAAAAATACCCTGATGAAACTCCACTGTATGAAATTGTCTCACAGGAGAATCTTGACGATAATGATGTTACAGACATAATAAAACTGCTAGAGCAGCAGGTAAGGAAAATGGAATATCTTGGTACAGCTTGATACCACTTCACACTTTGGCTGGAATTTCTCTCTCAAATCAGTTGTTCTCTGAAGTATCTGCTACTGATCTGAAACCTGTTCTGTACCATTGGGACTGACTTGGACGTTTGAGTTTGGTGAATGACATTACTGAGGGTAAATTCTGTTAATGAGGTAAGATACAGGGCTAATTCAGTGTGTGCAATAACACAGAATAATGAAATGGAAGTGCACTAGGGCTTTTCCTCTTCTGCATTTCTAGCTTAAGGTGAATTTGTTTAACTGTGTATATATAAATAGTATTTGTGAAAATAAGCCACCTCAGTTTTATTTGGAAATGTTAAAAAATGCCACATTGGTTCTTGATTGCTTTTAATAACATAACTGTTTGGGTGGTGGGGTGGATCTCATCAACCTTTGGGATCAGTGAGGGTGCATTGTGAAGGAAAGAAGGAAGCACTTCTTTGGTTTCAGGAATTCCTGACAAATTCTCACTGCCTTAAAATTGCCATAATATGTTCAGTGGGCATTTTTAAATTTTCAGTTTATTTCATATAACCTTCCATCAGCTGATGGTTTTGGTTTTCCTGGGAAGCTCTCTCACTTCAAAGGAGGATGTAATAGAATTAAGGAATAAACTGTTCCAGGAGAAGAAAGGTTCTGAGTGACGTGTCTCTTATGATTATGATATGCAAATTTTAGAGTTGTGTTTCTACTGTGGGTTTTGTTTTATTCATGAAAAAGCCTTTCAGAAGATGTCTATAATGTGTTGATAACTTGAACACAGACGTTCATCTTTGTGTTTTGCTGCACACCCATTTGGGGATAACTAACTGGATTAACTGGCTGGTTGAATTTGAGTTTTACAGTGAGCTTTTGGGACTGGTGCAGAATGTGTCAGCTATGCCCTCTGCATTTGCACAACATCCTGCTTTCTAAACATATTTCTGCATTCAGGTTCTTCTGTTTGAAGTTGCCTTCTTTGTGTTGTAGGCAGAAGAAAATTTAGGAATGGTAATGATCTTCACTCTAGTCTCAGCAGTACAGGAGAAATTAAATGAAATAGTGGATCAAATAAAAACACGAAGAGAAGAAGAGAAGAAACAGAAAGAAAGAGAAGCAGAAGAAGAAGAGAAAGTATGTAAAATAATGGTTCCAATTAAAAAGACTTTCAGCTTCTTTAAAATACATTGGTTTGATGCAGGAACAGTTCTTAGTTGCAATGGGAAAGGAACAGCTATTCCAAAGATGATATAATTGAAACTTAAGAAGACTGTTTAATGCACTTAAGTGATCTTTTTTTTTTTCCTTTTCTCTTAAGCAGTCTTTTTAGAGTCTTAACTGCATGTTCACAGTCCCCTCTAGCATTACTTTCTAAGGCAGGGATTTTTCCCAAATGCAATCAGATTTGCTGTAGACATTTTTTTGCTGGAAGAAGGGGGAGCAATTCCCAGAGGGAATGGGGGGCAAAAAAGACTAGAATATGTCATGCTGCACATGGGCTCCATGGTTTGGGGAAGGCTGTCTTCCTTGGTGGACTGAGTGGATAGGGTGGAAGTAGTGGGACCAATCTTAAAGACTGGTTTACCCTCCTGTAGAATAGTTTTACCATTTGTGGATTGTGCTGTGATAAGGCCAACTACTGAGTCTTCACTCACTTCCTGAGAAATAGCCTGAGGGTGATGGGACTTGGAAGGTTCTGTATTTCTGAAAATGGCAAAGAAATATCTGAGAAAAAATAATCCTTTTTTTTTCCTGATTCAACAAGATAAAAGGGTTAATGTATATTAATGGGCAATATTTCAGTGTAGATTGCATTTAAGGGTTGATAAGAAGTGCTGCCTACTTATAGATAACCTGTATTAATGGGGAGCTGTGAACTATTGCACTCTAGGTCCAAAAGGAGTACACAGCGTTCTTCATGAGAGTTTGCACCTCAGCATAGTTGTCTGAAGGGAGAGTCCCATGACAAAAACCATAAGAATGTGTTCTTTGTATATTCTCAGGATTAGGATTAATTTCTCAGAATACTTCACAGCAAGCAGTGCTTGTGGAGTGTTGTAATTTAAATAATTAAGAGAATGCTCATCTTTACCTGTAGCTTTGCAAGTTGTGTTTGCAGCCTTGTTTTCTGTTCTTTCAGCAACGTTTTCATGGCACTCCTGTTACCATTGAGAATTTCCTTAATTGGAAAGCCAAGTTTGATGCAGAGCTCCTAGAAATAAAAAGGAAAAAGATGAAAGAAGAAGAACAAGCAGGCAAAAATAAGCTAAGTGGTATGTTTTAATACTGGTCATGAAATGTCTTTGCATCCTGCTCCACAGTCTGCATGGCTTAGCTTTGAACTGGTTCTCCTAGGATGCTGGATCTACTTTTTAACCTGATTACATGAAAAAACATAACCAATGTGGTCATGCTGTATCACTGTTCCGTTTTCTCCTCATTTCTGGCTAGTTTTGATGAAATTTGACAGAGGTGGAAATTTTAATGGTATGAAGTTTCATAAAGAGCTGTACAGGACAGGGGACATGCTTGATTCCTCTCTGAAGGGTATGCATTTGGGAATCTGCAAAGATAAGATAACAGAAATCAGGCTTCTGGTTTTTCTGTTCTTAAAAGTATTGTTGGTATGTGGTGTCTGTTTTCCTCTATCCAAATGTAGTTTATAGAAGCTTCCTTTTACAAAACCAAAACCAGGGTTATTCTTGGATGTTATTAGTGTAATTCCAGTGTTGCCATGGACACCAACCAGTCTTGTTTGTGGAAGGTTACATAAGCAATGCAAATGTAGATGGAAGACAGGTGATTTATGTGGAAAGAGTCCTGAGCTTTTCTTCCTGTCCCTCCCAGCTAGAAAGGCTTCAGTTTGTTTTCTGTGATGTTGCCTTCACAGCTGTGTATGTGTGTGTAGGAGCTGGTGATTCGTGAGTAGATCCAAGTTGCTTTTTGAATGGGAGAATATATGGAAAGAGGCGGCGGAGTCAGCTAATTTCCTTCCCAGTTCCCACAGAGGATTTCTTGTGGAATGCAAGATGAAGACTAAAGCAATAAGGACTGAACACAGGCTGTGGGGTGTAAATCTTTCTGCCCTCCATTATTAAAGTAATAACATTACAGTGACCCATTTCACATGTAAGAGGAGGAAGCTTGTTGGCATGGATGAATCCTGGCTGAATTAAAACAAAAGCAGAATGGGGAACTTACAGAAATGAGCAGTTAAAAAACAAAAAGAGTGGTAGAATTGGTTGATTTGAGAAGACTAAAATACATGTGCTGACTATTGTTGCCTTAAGTTGATAATTGTTTCAGAACTGTACTTGCTTATGTATTATTTTTTATTTTATTTCTAGGTAAACAGCTGTTTGAAATGGATCACAACCTTGACACCTCTGACATCCAGTTCTTGGAGGAAGGTAAATTTTTTATTTTATTCCACAACTGAAAGGCAGTGGCTTAAAATAGGTCAAAATTCCTAAGCAGAATTTTCTCACTTAACATCTTACATCAGAATCACTTTTACATTGGAAGAACTTTCTGAGAAGTACCGTTTCACAGAGTGAACAGAAGTGATTTTAACTGTTCTCAAAAACAAAACTTCTTCAAGATGATAAAGTGTGTTTATTAGCAGCCTTGTGGTTGAGTTGATCTTATTTCCATTGCTTCTATTCAAATGAACGGACTGGGAGCAAAACCAAAAAAAGAAAAGCAAAAACAAAACAAAAAACCCGAACCGAACCCTGATTTTTGGGTTTTTTTCCTTTTTTTCTAATACCCAGCCTTCTCACCCTAGATTTCAAGCACAGGTCTTGAAGTTCTGTCACCTTCTCTCTGAACCTTAGCACCAATAGTAAACATCTTGGAGGTCAAAATAAATGCTAGTTGTTTCTGTGCAACCCAGTTCTTCTTCACGGTTTGTGCAGATGTGCCTGTTACCTTACCTAAAATACTGACTGGTGCCAGGTGAAAATTCTGTAAGCCTGTGCCA
The DNA here is from genome assembly GCA_013397055.1 of Pachycephala philippinensis. NCBI lineage: Eukaryota > Metazoa > Chordata > Aves > Passeriformes > Pachycephala > Pachycephala philippinensis. Next base: position 280,647 of record VWZT01008406.1, on the reverse strand, counting down.
GAAAAATGTTAAACTTGGAAAGCCAGTTGGAGATAAAGCATATAAAAGTACTTACAGTAATATACCTATTTAATTTGCTGTACTGCATTTTAGTATCCTAATTTAAAATACCTGAGTTTTGAGGTAAGAGAGTTCTTTAATGCAGCTGCGTGATATCTACTGGTATCACAAAACACAGGTGGAAGAAGAGTCAAGATTCTTCTCTGCAAGTAAAAATTAAAAAAAAAGTTTATGAATATCAGTGAGTATGAACTTGAAATGGTAGTAATGGGGAAGTTTAATCTCTGTTACAGAGACTAATTTAATTTTGTCTTCCTCCAAAATACCTGAAGTGAAGAGGGTTTGTTGATGATACATTTGGCTGCCTAAAGGGAGGAACAGATGTCTACCTGGGCTCTGTGCCCAGATGATTTGGGATTAATGCATTAATTTGTAATCCTGTTGCTACTGGCGAACAAAAACTCCCATTCTTATTGCTGGTTGCATTCTATCATAGATGCAACAGGTTACTAACTCTATTTTAATATTACAGTAGCGTGTACTACTAATTTTCAGAGGATAATGGCATTATCTTGTAAAGGTGCTTTGAAATCCAGTGAAATAATAGAACCTTTATTTGGTGGCCAGAAGATGTCACTGTTGATACATAAAAATAAAATAGCAGGAGTCCTCCAGTTTTATCCTTAGGTCAGCAGCATCTCTTTCAGAAGAAAATGAGGAAGTAGGCAAAGCTTCATCTTGTTTGTAAAATTTAAATCTGAAAGCAAATGTATGTATGTCAGCATATGGTGTGTAAGGAATTTTTTATGAACCCTGTGCATTTATCTCAGTGGGATAGTAGTACTTATTCCAGCTGTGAGGTCCTGAGCTCCTACTTTGACCGTCCTGGGGAGAAAGGATCTCTGCTTCTGGCAAATGTAAATGTTAATTTTGTGCTCCCAATGAATTCCTGCATGACATTTCTCTTGACTGGGTTTTGATACAAGGAAAAAAAACCCCTTCACTTTAGCTGTAAAAAGATAAAATGTGGCATTTACCTTTCTGTATCTATTTGATGTATAAAAAACCAAGTAATTTAGCAACCACTTACATTGATGAACTAATATGAAACAGTCTTTTGTGTTTTGTTGTTGTTACTGTTTTCCTTGCTGCATGAAAATAAAGTATCTTTCTATTCCCTACAGCTGGAAACAATGTGGAGGTTGATGAATCTTTATTCCAAGAAATGGATGATTTAGAATTGGAGGATGAAGAGGATGACCCTGACTACAACCCTGTTAATTTAGATAGTGATTAGACTTATTTGAACTGATTCTGTCATCAGCATGGACATACATAAGGAGAGAGGGGCAGGCAGGAAAGCCACAGCATCTGTGGTTTTAGTAACGTGTATAATTTTTCTTTTTTCTTAATTTTTTTTCCAAAGAAAAAAACAAAATATTTTAAATCCAGGAGAATGGTCTTCTGATGACTTTCACTATAAATAAATTTACTTTAATATTTCAAATGAAAAATTTGAGAAATACTGATCTGTCTGCAAACACTTTTCTATTTTCTCTAATTTTTTTCCTTCCCACTTCTGTAATTGTCCTTTGAAGAGATGTGGCAACATGCAAGATGGAAAGATGTTACAGCAAGCACTAAACACACCTGCATCTGAATGCTGAGCAGCTGTTCTGCTGTCTTCCACCTGGGATAAACATGGGCAGCTTTGGTGAATAAAAGGGATCACATACTATGCAGTTATTTATTTTTTGTTTCTTCCTCCTGTGGAATTTTTTAATAATTCAAGTCGGTTCTGGTGCCCCAATTTATCAGCTGTAGATAGACAGCACTAGTCACCTTTGTTGTATAGCCTTATTAAAGTTTAATGGAAACCATTTCCATACAATTGAAGTAAAATATTTTGCCATAGTCACGAATATTTTCAAAATGGTGAGTTCAAGTCAGTAGGGATGAAAAATCAGAGTGTGAAGTCCTCTTGAAGTTTGGTTGATTTGTTCAGAGAGGGTTTGGGGTTTTTTGAATGCGTGCATCAATGAACTTCTATGAAAAATCAAAACCCATCCTAGGAAGATTAGTTTGCTTTTGGCAGCAGACTGTGTTAAAACACTGTAAGTGGAGTGCACATTATAGCACCAGGGTTTATAGAGTGCTTTCTAGGTTTGAATGTAAGTGGTGTAGTTTTGGAAGCATCTTGTTGGCAGCCTGTGAAGGTTAGCACAGAATGCAGTAAAGCTACACATCAGCTTGGGGATGTTACCCATCCTGCAGAGTTGCTTCTGGAGCTAACAGATGTTAGACTCCTCCCTTACCACCTCCGAAAAGCCCAAACACTGCAAGAACTGCGGTGTTTGAACATGCTGTGTTTGAAACTGCAGCGCTGGAAGGATGATGGTGTCAAGAGACAGCTTTCCAAATAGACAGGCACCTCAATGATTAAACACTGTGTGCTGAATTTTAAACACTGTTAGTAGACTGCCTTAACTGTGCCAGCTTCAATCTTTGAAGAGGGTTGCACTAAAGTCACATTGCTTAGAGGAATAATAAATTTATTAATTTTAGTGATTGAAAAGTCCATATTCAAAATGAGAAGTTGAATTATTGAAATAATAGTGTATAAGATTCTCTGCTCATACTGCTCGAGAATATCTGTTTAGGATGAACTCCTTTAACCTGGTTTTTTTCTTTTTTTTTTTTAATTCCAGATGAATGAATTTCTAGTAGATAGAAATAAGTGTTCAAGTACCCTGTAAATACTTTTATAAATTACCATGTGCCTTTGTTCCTACTGTTCTCCCTTTGATCTTTTTAATTTTGGCTACTAAGAACTCTAGATAAGCATCTAAGTCTCAATGATAATGTTGTATGTTTCAAAGCAATAAGCAGGATCTGTGCTCCAGCAGTTACCAAATACATTAAAAAAATTATGAGCTAATGTGATATTAAATCTTGTCTTTTCCAAAGATACAGTTGGATTGAAAGCTTCATAGTTACTACATCCAGCTTCCTGTGTAATTGCTAGGATGCTTTAAAATGCTCTTCAGCACTGAACTTAATTTATTTCTGGTATGTCTCACTTCAGCTGCATAAAACCCCATTTAATTCCTAAGGCTGCTTTCCATTTTTAGCTATGTTTAAAACTGGAGCTTTTTCAGAAAAGGAGTGAATTGGATCTCTAAATTTGGACTGAATCCAAGAATGCTGTGTAGTCTGTGCAAATGTGGTAATCAGAAAATTGTCCAAGTGGATCACTGATAAGTCATCTACATACGAAAGAAAGTTTCTCATGAATTTTATTGCTAGAATAATGACATTTTCTAGTCTGTTTTCACACTAACATATTTATTGGTTTTCATGCAGAGAATGTATAGCTTAAAAATGTTAAAATGATGTAAAACAAGTTAAAATGTGAAAATGTGTTTTTGCTGTTATATTTCAAAGCAGATGAAATAATAAGGGTTGAAGTGACAAAAAAATTGCATAGAGTCTGTTCCTCCAGGTATTTGGAAGAAGTTTTAGTGACTCAGTCTGAACTGCGGATTTGTTTTAGCTTTGTTAGCAATTAACATCTGTGAAATAAAAGGGAATTTGACTGAGAGTAAGCTTGGCTCTGTGTGTGTGTTAGTTTGCTGAATTGAACAGAGAGAAGGCTTATTTTGGTGGAAAAAGTTTAGGTGGGATATTTAAATTTGCTTACGTACTTTGGATTAGATTGAAAATTAATTCTTATTAATTGAATAAAATCCCATTCATAGACTTCGACAGAATTACAGTAATTCAAAATCCTGGTGCTGACAACCTTTCCTGTATATTGGTTTTAACTGCCTCAGTCCAAAGCGTGCACGGTAATGCACGGAGGGAGGCAGTAGTGAGTTGCAACCTTGACCAGATCGAATTTAGTTTTGAACATGCCGAGTGTTTTGAATAGTTGGTGCCTGAGCTCTGCTAAAATTCAGAGGATGGTGCTTACCACATCAAGATGCTGCAGGAGTACGATCTTGAGCATGCTGCAAAGCCTAGGACTTTGCGTCCAAATTATGACTGCATTATTGGCATCTCTTCCCTTCTGTCCGTTTGACACCTGCCCCACAGACCAGGGCTAATAAGGGAGCTGATAGTCCCCCAGTTCCCAGGAACTCTCCCTAGTCTGAGAGCCCCTCGAGTCTCCTAGACCCTTCACAGCTTACTGGGTACTTCTACATACCTACTGAAATGAATGCATTTTTATAACTTTTTTTTTTTAAATTTAATACATATTTCAGAAAAATCAGTGATTTATCGGTTGTCATAACTTTACATGTCCACTTGCTTCACTACTTCAAAAAAGGACAAGTTCTTATTGCCAGAGCACATTAAACATGAGAGAAACGGGTTACTGGTAAGGCTCTTACACCCCTATTTAGGTGTCAGCATAGAAGAGTCTAAATGAAAGGGATGCATCTAAGCTCCAGTTACAGTTCCTGGATGCTGTGGAATGATACAGCTGCTAAAGCAAAGACACCCTATACTACCTGCAACACTCCACGCTCCCTCCCAGCCTCCGGCTACCCTCCTGGAGGGGCAGGGCTCTTACATTCAACCAGAGCAGCATGTTCTAGGTACAGTAAAGTGCCTCAAACACCCAAGATACTTGTTTCAGCAGACAGCTCCAGTCTCTTAAATGGCATTAACACTGCACAACAGAGCCACTAGTCAAAAGGCAGTTCAAACGTCCTTTTGGGATATACATTATAAAACACACAAACAGTAGAGTTAAAAAAAAAAAAAAGATGAAGATGGAATAAACACTTTAAAAAAATATATTAATTTTATTCATTCATGGTACAAAAGGAATAATTTCTTCCTCTACCCCAAAGGATTGTCTTGCACAGCACCTAAAGCACATACACTCTGGACACCACTTTCTTAGGCCTCTTAGCCAATGCCAACACTGATCCACCTCCTAAGCACGTGTGTTCATGTTTAAAAATGATACATCTAGAGAATCCAGCTAGCTGACAAGAAGTTCGCTAGTAAACTAATCCCTGGTGGAACAGACTGAATCGTGAAGAAATAGAGGACTGGTCACAGTGGCACCATAAACACACTTACAGAGGTAAACCGTGACCAGGAACTCCAATGAAGTAGCTCCATAGTATCTTTATCCACTGCTCACTGACAACAGTGCATAATTTGCTACAAGACAGTAGGTGTTGCTAATTCAAGCAACTAAGAAAATAACACATTTTCTAGTAAGACAAGGACCTCAATACTTCAGAGTTACAGTTGTATCAGGATGCTGGGGTTTTGACTGAACACAAAAACTACAGGTTTACTCCAGTGTTGTGCTTTCCCAGAGCTTCCAAGCATTTATGGAGACATAGTTTAAGTCTAAAAATTGTTGAGTTAGGGTCCACAGTCCAGAATTTTAATGTTTTGCATGCAGCAAGGTCCAAAAGCAGGTTACAAATGTATCCTTTAAGGAATCTTCTCTGATGTTAAGACCTGAGAAGCACGGCAGCAAGCCTAAAAATAAGTGGGGAGAGAGGAAAAGAAAAGTACTTTAATGAACAAAACTAGTACTTTAAAGAGCTTCTTCCAAATTAGTAGTTTAGCAATCTTAACAAGTATAAGGGTCTACACTTCAGCTTAATTAAATGGGATCTTCCAAGACAACACTCTAAACAACTGATATTTTAAATATAAATCAAATCTTTGAAAAGAAGGAAAATAAAGTGTCAAACCAAAAACAAATGAACACCACATACCTCCAAGAAATCCCAAACAACACTTTTTTCCACTGTGTCCTGAATTTTAAGGCTTTTTCCAGTACAAGGAGAGGATGGCCATGTTTCACTGATATTTCTGACATGTTCAGGGCCAGAAAACGCTTCATACAATACCTCATTTCAACATACACATTAAATATAGCTAAGCAAGTGATTCAGTTGCCAGTTACTTCATAGTTTAAATAAAAGTGTGTCCTGAAGCTTGAACATGCTGAACAGTACTGGTAAGACACCACAGAATTGGAACATGGGTCCTCAGAACCAATTTGTTAGTGTAGGAAAGAAAAGGTTCAGAAACAAAAACCACATCTGGCACTCAGCTGAAAATTTCTAAGGTCTTAAAAAAGGCAAAATGCCCAAAGTCAAACACATGGATAAGATTTATAAAAATTTCAAGAGCTCAAACCTCTGAATGTAATTTTGCACCATGAGTGTTTGTAAGTAACATACATGCTCACAGTCAGTTATTTAGGAGAAAACATTCTAAGAAAATGAAAAGTTTAAAAAAGCCTAATTTACAATGGTGGAAAACTTCATACAAGACTTAGAAGCTGTCAGTTGCATCAAGGTGGCATCCATTTATATGCAAAATGTTTTTGGTTTTGATATCCTGGGATTAAATAAGCAGAAAGCAGGAGAGAAAAAGAACAAGGAAAGTGAAGAGATGCAAAAAAATCCACCATGCAACCATACACGCATTCAAAGAAGAGATGCAGATGGTCTTAAATTTTCACAAACAGAAACTTTTCTGAGATACTTACAGCTTTCTCTTCCAAAGAGAGCACCCCATCTACAGCCACTATCTGGTACTGCTTTTCCTTTAGGCTACCCACAAATTTCCGAAGTAGTCTGAGACCAGTGCCATCACTGTCTTGTTTCAGCAGTTTCTGCATTTCTTGGGAAGAACATCCTGGGTCAAACAGTAGCAAACACAAGCTTTTGTTCTTCTTCTCTTCTATTCCAACAACAGTACGACTATGACCTAATACCAAAACAGAGTTTCAGTAGTTTAAAAACACATAAATCCCATTTACTTCCTTGTAACATATGACTGATTTTCAGATCAAAGAAGGCGTTACTCGAAATTTAAGAAGATAGTTATAAGAGTACATGTCAAAAAGTTCAGATCCCAATCACATTCAGCTCTTCCATCCAATAAAAATACAAACTTTAATGCTGCTCTTACTAAATAGGAAAATTATGGGAAATAAAGCCATGCCTTCAATTCAATGGAGAACTAAAAAATGCTGCTCTGAACTGCAGTACATATAAAAAGAGATAGAGAATACCAAGAAACTAGCATATTGTGACACTGACCTTGATGTTGCAAGTAGATAGGTGGTTTGGAAGTACACACCACCTTTGCACCACCTTCATTATCTGTAGAATAGTAATGCAAAATCCACTCAAACAAACGAGGGTGTGTACCCATAGGGCCAGTGGGTTTGTGAAAGTCAATGATTTGGCACCTAGAAAACATTGAGAATGAAAACGACAATAAAACTTCAAGCAGGTTGCTGGTTAAAACAGTTTTTTCACCTCTGAGTCCCTTCCTCCTGCACCAAGGGGTCCCTACAACTTTTTAATACAAGAGGAGGGGACACATAATTACAAAACAATGTAACATATATTGTCCCAAACTGCAAAATTTATTACATAACAAAGAAGTGCTCTACTCTATTCAGTCTAACAAGAACTTGTGAAACTTGCAAAAATTAATGTCACATTTTTTGTATATGATACACGTACACTAGAGAATCCAGATAAAAGCCATAGAAAACAGCTGAAATTCAGATTCTTCTTGAGAAGAAACTTTTAGAGAAATGAAGTTTTTAATCAATGCTTTAATTTATGCATACGTGGCATAATTCTGCATCAAGTCTCAATGATCTAAGCAGTTACTCAGTTTATGTACCTCCTGTAAGTAGTTATATGTACCTATAAGTAGTTGCACAGCTTCATCCTGCATTAAATCAGATCTGTATATTACTTAAATTTAGTCACCAAGGTGGCTTTGTCATCACACAGTTGGGAATTCTAACCTTTAAAGGTACAGCAGTTAAATCAGCAGTTAAAAGTAACAACAACAAAAAGCAATATTTACTTTATCCTGAGACTGGTTAACAGTGAATAAATTTCACATGCTCCTATCCATGCTTTGGAACCATGTAATCTGTTGTTGAAGTGAGATGCCCCATGAGGATCAAAACCTTCTTTCCAGGCATCTTCAATCATGGACTGAATCTTTGGTATACTAGGAATTAGTGTAGTATCTGGAACAGAAAAGCTTTTGAATTGTTGTTACAGTGATTGAAATAGTCTATTAATTAAAAATATTCAGCTTCTTTTATAAGAGGCAGTTGATGTTACAAAGATGCACCAAAAAAACTAAAGGTAAAACTTCAACCACATCATGTCTTGCCAGTATTCACCTCTGACTGTTTCACAGTAAGTTTCAGTGGTATAACAACCATTTAATAGGTACCATTGACCTTGTAAGACTTGCTGTGTAAATGAAAAGACAGAACATCAGTCAGCAGGTTGTCATCCAAGGTACGTGGAACAAACAGCATTTTGTTTAATACCTCTCAGGCAGTCGTTGTAGAAGCTGTTTTGCAACAGTGAGGAAAGCAGCATTTGGAAATTCCTGTAACCACAACCCCAGCCTCTGTCGCCCAAAGACGAGTGGAAGTGATCTACTCCTGCTGAAAGCCACACACGCCTCACATCTTTGTTCTCATTCTGATAGTACTTGCACAATGCTTCAATAACTCCTAAAGGAAGACAAAACAGAACATTTACCTGTAAAATGAACTACAAAATAGATCAGAAGATTCCTTCCCCAACTTGTAACAGATACAGATTAATACAATTCATTTTAAAACTTCATTACATTTAGAGCCCAAATCACAAAACCAGTGGTCATTGCACCAATTTAATTTCAGTGATCTTTACTTTGATGAATTTATGTATTATGACGCTTTCAAAACTAAATCTATTTTTTCACTGTTGCTATACAATGATTATTTTAAATTAAACAGTTTGGACTAAATTATAAACTGTGATAGTCACAGGAACTATTACAATGATATAGAAAAAGTATGTCACCAATAAAACATTCCTATGCCCCAGCCACCTCCAATACAACATCATCTTAAAAATATGGCAATATTTATGTATACTATGTAAACCTTTCATTCCCCCCAACTTATTTTTCCCGGAGAAACTAAGACAGAAAAAAGAAAAAAAAAAAAAAAAAGGAATGGCACTGAACTTGAGAATTACTGTAAATATTTTAAAATAATCCTCCTGCAGGATATTCCAAATTCTCCTTTGTTACATGAAAGAATATGCTTGGGAATGCTCTCTCCAATTCCTTTGAGGATGTAAATCCTCAAAGGCCCTTTATTGTCATGCTGTTCTGAAGAGAATTATTCCATAGTCACCCCTCTGAAATCTAAATCATTACCAAGAATGAAAACTTAAATGTGTTATTTCCACGCAATCAATTTGACAGAAGAAATTTTATTTTACCTGTCATGAAGCAAGTGGATATTTTGTAAGCCAGAACCACTAGCAATAGGCTAAAACACCTTTGAACTGTGGGCTTGGAAAGTAAAGACAAGGGAGCCTTTTGAAAGGGACACAGAAATCCATCTGCCCTGTGTTTTTGCACCAACTATAAAACATTTAAAAGAAGATGTATCAAGTAGATGTCTACTCCTCCCAGTCCCCTCTTGGACTTTGCAATCAGATGAACACTGTGCTTACCTCAATTAGCTTACACAATGTAACAATTAACAGAAACACAAGACAAAAAGCTGCTGTAAATTTGAACAGCTACATTGGATTAGGAACCAATGAGTGCTAAGCAGTAAACAGGCATAAAGTCAAGGGCAACCAACTTGGAATAAAATATTTGCGTCTTCTGATACATACTGTATTTGTGCCCTTAACCAGACAACTTGGTTCCAACGTTCCACTAAAAAACAAAACAAAAAACCAAACAAAACAAACAACCCCAAAAAACCAGAAACAAAAATAAACAAAAAACCCCATGCAAAACAAAAAACAAAAAAAACCACCAGCCTTCAGGTTAGAATACAGATCAAAAATATACCAAGCTTTAATTTCCTTATTAGTTTACAACTATAACAATATAGATTGATCTGGAAAACAAGGTTTAGAATTAGGACACAACCAGTACTAAACAATGAATTGTATGTTTCGTTAAAGACTGGTTTGGTCATTACAATCTAGGTCTAGAAAGTACAGTTTTAGTTGCTTAATTTCAGCATCTTTACCTGACGTCTTTGTTTTCCCATCGTCTATACCAGAAGCCAAACTTTCCATCATGTCAGCTTTTCTCTTATGATATTCAAAAGGCTGCATCCTCCCTCTATTAACTTCTCTTTCCATATTCCTTAGAAATTGCTGCTTGAAGCCACCAGAATTATCCAAGCCATACTGTCTCTGTTAGGGATGGAATGTGCATGATTTAAACGACATTTTTAAAATTCATCTTTTGTGCATGCAGTTTCTCAAAATCACTATCAGTAACCTTTAAAAATCGTGAGACATAAAAACTTCAGAAGTACAATTTTAGAGCTGAAGACCAAGCTTCATTCCTGAGTATGAGTGTGGGACTAGGAAAGCCACACCCGGAAGAGCAGGCACATCCCCCTCCTCCCCTCTTTGGCAGAGCCACTGGCACAGAGGCAGTCTGGCAAGGAGAGTGGGAAGTGAGTTAGCAGGGCTGCGAGATGGGAGACAGAGGGAAGCAGGACCGGGAGCAGGTGATGGTATTCCAGTAGAGGACAGCCAGGATGCTCAAAGCCTGTGGCACTCTGGCAGGGAATATGCTCCAGGCTGCACTGCAAGGCAGAGCACTAGAGCTGGGTGGAGCACAGGCAGCGGGTGTGCTGAGAGAGCAGAACAGCAAACACAGGGAGCAGCCAGCCCCAGCCTGAGCCAGCACCACTCAAAGCAGTAAAGCCAAGTAGCTCAAAGCTGTCATGTCCAGTACATCTGCCAGGATCAGCACTGCCAAGAGATTGAATTTGCTTCCAACCCACCCCTGCACCATTATCTCAACACAGACTATGTAACTTGCACAGGTCTGATCTGGTAAGGCCATTCCAGGACATTACAATTCCAAGACACTCAACTTCTAAAGGCACAATTGTTTGTAAGTTTACCATTTAGAAACAACAGTGTACCTGCAGCTTTTTAAATTCTTCCCTCTCTCGCTTCTCCTCTTCTGATCTCTGACGTTCATCTTCTTCAGTTTGGAGTTGCTGAGCCAGTTCTAGATCTCCAATGTTTCCGCCTACCCCAGAGTAACATTCCAAAGTGAGGGGACTTGGCCAGGAGGTTAGTAATGCTTTGAGGGATCATTTGTTTAATTTTTCAAGATTCCTTTCTAAGCAGACATACGTAAACACGACTGGGCATTAATTTCAGGAGATGCACCCCACGTTATTTTGAGCTATTAGCAATGAACGCTGAACAGGACTGACTGCATTCAGTCTACCAAGACTCAGACTCTTGGCTTGGACAAAGTTTATGCAGTTACTGGAGCAATTACTTGGCAAATACTGCATGCACCTCTACCACTGAGAAGACAGCTTTTGTTTACTGTGTTTCACTTCTCTGTTAGCAAGAAGTCACAGTTCCTTTAATACCACACACTTGTTAGCTTCTAGGACCATTGCCAGCAGTCTCATAAGGAAGTGACAAAAATTTACAATCAGAGAACTGAGCAGGGAATAGCTAGGATTTTGCTAGCCATGTTATAAAATAAAATTAATTTTGATTTTTTTACTTTAACACTATGACTAATGAATCATCAAAGTATTTGCAGAAAAGGATTGAGAAAAAAAATGAAGTTCTCATAAGCTATAAATTCTCAACTCATCACAGTGGAACGTGCCATTGTAAACTCCATTTATGTAAACCTTCTATAGAGCTAGAAAAACAAACATGTAATACTGCTGTCTTTTAAACATTTTTTGCTCCAAGTTTTTCTTTTGGCTAACATGCAGTTCATTTACCTAACAACCATGCACAGACAAAGATTTCTTTTAGCATGGTAATTAAGTTGAGCACTTGGGCAAGTGATACAACCTCACTATGTTAACTTCCCCATACATGGGTCCAGTTCCCTTTAAATACAGAAATATTTATTTTAAATTTTATGTGAGATTCCATACTACAGCATGCAAATATTTGCAAATGCTTTCAAGTATTATCAAGCCTGTATCCTTTCATGTACCTTCTGAAAAGTTATGTTCCTCTAAGTGTAAATCCACGTGTTCTTCAAGAATCTGAATGTCTGCACAGGTAAGACTACACATAGGACATTCATATAGCTGTTCACCATTTCCTGAGTCTGCAAAAGAAATGCAGTTTCTTGGTTAATGCAATTCCTGTGTTTTTTGCAAGAATCATCCCCTAATTAATATACAGTCTAGGACATATACAGAGTGATGAAGTTTGTGTTGCCATTGAAATTCCCCAGTGAAAGGCAGCAAACTCTACACAGCTGTTACTCTCCTAACCACTGAAGAATTTGTATCTAAATATGCAAAAATTTTAAGACATATTTTCCTTCTTACAATTAAGTTTTGCCCCATTTAGCTTACAGATCACAATTTGCTACGGTAATACTTGTATCAAGAAATGCTTAGTCTGAAATACCAAACAACTAATAAATAGACATGTTCTGCTACCAGAAGAACATTTGCTTACAAAAATTTAACATTCATGTAATAACACAGTAGTTGGTGGGCTGGAATAAAAAATGCTGTCATTCTTATTTTGTTGGTCTTCCTGTATTTCCTCAAATAAATGTTCTTTCTGCAGTTTTCGTATTATTATTGAGGGTACCACATAGTATAGGTAAAATTCAAAAGGATTTTTGGAGATCATCCACTCCCTGGTAGAATGGTCAAATTAAACAGGGAAAGTTACACACAGCTTTTCCCAGTCATTTTTTTTACAATTCCAAGTATAGACGCTCCACAAACTCCCCAGAGAACATATTCTAGTGTTTGACCACTCTCACAGTAAAAATAAGTGGTCTTGCATTTAAATGGCATTCCTTGTATTTTGACTTGTGCCCGCTGCTTGTTGTTCTATCACTAGGAACCACAGACAAGTGCCTGACCCATATTTACTGCTGTCCTCTTGACTCCCGAGATTTTATCTGCACCTTCCTCGGTTCACAAAACACAAGAATTGATATCCTGCGTTAGCGGTTTCTGGAAGGCATTTGTCCCAGCTAAATGTTTATGGCTGGTTGGAAGAAAACTTGGTGGTATAATCATCTAAATTCACCAGCAGCATTTAACATAACACTGCAAACACAGTTTTCTGAAATATACTAAATACATAAAAAACCCAAACACCCTTAATACAACTATTTTTAAAGTAGAAACTGGAATGCAGGCAAGTAAATTATTCAAGCTCTGCATTATTTGCACCCATGGAAATAAAATGTTCAATGCAACGACCTGGGAGCGGAGGTGGGTGTGCTGTGGGTTTGTTAAGAAAATAATTTTAATCACAGATTATGCAGTGTGGTTGACCGCACTGGCACATTTTGCATCCTAATCATCATTTATCCAGTCAGTATGTATAGCCTGTTACACCACAAATGCTAGTCTTCTCAGGGTAGTGCCCACTACCAGAGAGGTAATGCCCACCTTTAAGTTTCTGAAATAACTACCAGCTACTTCAGCCAGTTAGTCAACATAAAATTCTGATCACGCCTAAAATAAAACACAGTATCTAAGCACAGAACTGTTTCCTTTGCTCCAACTCTATCCCCCGGCCGGTTCTCCGCTGCCACCCCCGATCCCGCGGGGACACCCCTCCCCGCCTCCCCGCCGCCGCTCACCCGTGCCCGGGGCGCCCAGCAGGTGCCCGTGCCGCGCCCTGACGTGCTCCTCCAGCTCCCGCCCCGCCGCCTCCCCGCAGAACGGGCACTCGGGCGGTGCCTCGGGCGGGCGGGATCCCGGCGGGCCCGGCTCCGGGTGGGCCGTCTCGATGTGCCGGTGGAGCTCGTCGCAGCCCGCGGCGGCGGCGCAGAGCGGGCAGCGGGGCTGGCGGCGGCACAGGGACGGGCGGCGGAGGTGCCG
>VWZT01008406.1:241934-266476 GCA_013397055.1 Pachycephala philippinensis | reverse complement strand
GGCGGAGGCCGGTCTGCCGCTGGCTCCGGCAGCGGCACATCCCTCACGGCAGCTCGGTCGGGCTGGGACGGGCTGTCTGCTTCCTCAGGCAAGAGGGCTCTGCCATCCTCCCCCTTCACTGCCCTGCTGCTGATGGAGAGGGCTTTCCCCCTGTCTGCTGGGGGCGTGTGTGAAGAGCGTCGCTCCTCGCTGTGTGTAGCCGGGCTGGGTGGGTGGGTGCGTGTCCGGCCTCTCGGGCTGACAGCTCCGTCAGTCCTGGCAGTCTCGGACTGGTCAGTCCTTGCCGGCTGGGCCGAAGCCTGTGGGCAGCGTCCGGCCGGCGAGGGGGTGGAGGGACAGCGAGGCGCCGTGTTTAGGGACCTTATGTAGACAAGGAGAAAAAAAAAAGTAGTATGATAGGTCTTAGACTATGCACAACAAGTGGGCGCAATGAAGGATGTGGTGGGTGGAGGCATTTGATGTTAAAACGGGTGTAGTTTTGTACCACAGAAGTGCAGGCTTGCTTGGATCTAGATGCAGAAGGTGTGAAAGCAGGGACTGCCAGTCTTCTTGCCCTTATGATGTCTATATCAAAAGCCTTGCGGGGGGAATGAAGCTATACATTTCTAAGCTTTTCCTTTTTTAAAACAATTTTGAAAGACCTTGCTTCCAGCTGACCTTCTGTAACTCTTCACAGAGCTGGTGACTGCGTTACTTTGAATGTGCATTTCTCTTGTTCAATCCATTTCTTGGCCTGACAGTTTCATTGGCACAACTAAATTAGCAAGGCATGAACGATTAAGAAGGGGGTGGTGTTCTAGGACTAGATAAGCCGGCAGCATTGTTGGGAAAATAAAGTTACGTGACTATTGCTAGAAATTTGCCTTAGACAGTGGCACACTTAGCATTGTTATGCAGAGATGTCAGTAGTTTGCTTAGGTTCTTGTGAAGCAAACACTTGGGTGAAACAGCCTGCTGAGTCGTTGGGGAGTCATCTTGATGTCAGCCTAAGTCTGCAGGCTGTTTTTCCCTCATAACTTCTGTTTATTACTTAGTGGTCCTTGTTACTGCTGATTAAAAAAAAAACCAAAAAAACAAAAAAAAAACAAAAACAAAAACAAAAACCCCAAATCTACAGCTCAGGAGCTGTAGTTTACGTGTTTTCTCCTTGTGGAAGAATTCCAGACAAGTGATAGTTTGTGTAGAGTTTTGAATCATGTTTTTGACAGTTGTTTCTCAGATGAAGGCTTCAGTTCTAGCTTTAAAAAAAGGCACCATGCTATTGACAACCTATTCCACTCAGTTTGATCATTCTGATGACAGCATCATGAACTATCGCTTTTATCTTCCCACAACTGATATACCTGAAATGACAGTCAGATTCTAATCTTCTAAATCCATTGAAAGAACTGGTAATTGGAGTGAGACAATAATTTTGTTAGTTTAAAATGAAAGAGAGTATGCCTGTCTGGGTGCTACTGACCCTTAAATTATTTTCCTGCACACAGTTTGGAAGGAGAAGCATAGCCCTTAGATTCTGTTATGTTTTTGAGATAGTGGAAGTGAAGAAACAATGCCATAAGGTATTAAAATGAAGCAGTAATTACTGCAGGTTTTCTTCTTGGGGTTGTCCTTATTTGTAATACATTTAATGTCATCTTTATGAGATGAGGAAGAAAATTTCTTTCCATGCTTGCTGACAGAATCAAAATTTACCAGCCTAGTGTCTTTGCTTTTTCTTTTTCAGTTTGCTTGTAAGATGCATAGTTTCTTTTTACAGTAGCCCTTATGCCCTTTAGTGATGTATCTGATCCTTGAGATGAACTGTAGTTTAATCTGCAGTTTGGAAATGCCTATCTAGGCATAGGTTTTCTGTGATTTCTGCATTAAAGATTTTTGTTGATGAACTGGGCATTGCAAACAGATGCAGAAATATATAGCGGCTGCTGTGGATATTTTCGTAGTACAAGAGATGGCAGGTTTGGCCTTTTGGAGTAATTTTGCATTTTTTCGATAGACAACATGGCAAGCCCGGGTAAAGATAACTTCAGAATGAAAAGCTACAAGAATAATGCGCTTAATCCCCAAGAAATGCGCAGGAGAAGAGAGGAGGAAGGAATCCAGCTTCGGAAACAGAAAAGAGAAGAGCAGGTAAGCATCTTGGTGAGCTGTTCACTGTTCAGTGCTTGTGGAGTTGTATTCAGGGGCCTGAAAGGACTTGAGCAGACTTACCTTCTGGAGTAGAATTCAGGAGTGCCAGGTTGAATGTCTGTTTTCTTTGCAATTGTGGGAAGCACCAGGCACGTCTCAATAGGATCATAAAAAAATGAACAGAAGCCCTTTTAAGTTACTAGGACGCACAGAGGAGAGAGCTGTCACTTTTAAGTTTAATCCATAGTCTAGGTTTAAACATGTGAGACTAGACTGACAGAATGCTCACATTTCCAGTAAGAATTTGAAACCTTGCATTCTCTGCTAGAGTTGGGGTCGGAGTTTTGCTGTGTGAAGGGAGAGGATTATTTTCATCTTTGATACCATGCTTCAAATTGCCCAAGAGTTCTTCTACACTAACTTAATAAAGTGGCTACCAATTAGTGTCCCTGAACTATTATATAAACATTTGCAGTTGTTCTCATTGAATTTCTAGTGATCAGAATACATGGAATATTGTATAATTTATTAGTTTGTCATGGTTCCTCTTCACAAAATGTTTAGTAGTTTCTTGCCAGGAAGGTAAGGAATGTAGTTCGGTTTTGTGGTTGGTCTAAAGTGGATGAGTTTGTCTCCCACAATCTAGAGTGTCCCAGGCTCTGATCTACAGTCTGCTCTGAGGTGGGAATGCTTACCCTTCTACTGGAAAGTGGTGCATGGAAAAAGAATTTCAGTTATTTGGGCCAGAGGGGTAAGAGTCAAAAGTGGTATGGTACTGGAGCACTTACCTGTAAATGGGTAACTGCATTGCAGTTCCTGCTGAAAGTTTTGTTTACATATTTTGTAGTAAATGCTCCCTAGATAAATTATGAAAATAATGGGTGTTTCCTCTCCCATGCTGACTGTTGTAACAATGAGACTACTGTTATGCTCTGCTTGATCTTAGTTTGTTGGACTGGTGTTTTGCAGCTCTTCCTGAACTGGGGAGAATGAGCTTATGCAGACAGATGAGACTGCTTGTGCTCCAGCAGAAATTGTAACTGGTAGATAGACCAAACAAGTCTAAACTTTTCAACAAAGAGCTTCTGTATCCTTGTTGAGTGCTAGAAAGGATGGGTGGTCTTCCAGAAGTGGAATGTTGTTTCTTCTTCCTTTGTGGATTTAAATGGAATTAAGCCACATTTGCATTCAAGATTCTGTAGTTGTTTTGTGTCCAGAATTAGGCCCAATCCGTAAGTGTATCAAACAAGGGAGAGAATGCCTTGGTTTAGGTTGCTGTTGAAATAGAGCTGGATGTAAACATGGAGTTGTTCTGCAATTTTGGACATGTACAACAGCAGAAACCTAGGTCTGTAGAGATCTAGAGGGGCAAAACCGTCAGGATTTAGTAGGTGGTTTCTTTATTATGCCTACAGGTGAAATTTTAGTCAATGGACCAAGACTCTTATCATTTCTTTCTAAAGGTACAAATGTAATATTGTTAGAATTGTTGGTTACAGTAGTTGTAAGTGTAGTACTGGAACAAAGATAAAAATTTAGATTTGGTTTGTAGAAAGGAACAGGGCAATGTGGGTGTTTTGCTTGTATGCCAGAAAATGAAGAGGTGCTAACTGAGCATAGTTTATTAAATTCTACAGCGCTGGTATGTATTCTGAGCATAGGCAGTGTGTGCAGCCAATTGTAAAGCGATTTTTGGACATAGAGAATGTTTAATGTTATATAGTTTGAAAGTTCACCTTGAAGCTACACTATTTTTTTCCTCTTCTATATGAAAATTATGTTTCTGGTTTAATCTTTCTTCATCTGGGTATAAAACACAGGTGCTGCTTAGTAGTCTTCCGTAGAAGGGAGGAATGCAGTGTGCTGAACACAAACACTGCCTATGTGGTGATGATTTTAGCCTCTAAACTAGGAAAGGGGAAAGTAGCTTTTAGAATACTATTCCTTGCTTAAAATGAATGCTAATTGTAAGGGATAACAGACTAAAAGCAAAAAGATCTGTGGCTTCTTTTTCTTGTGGAAAATATTATGGATCTTTATAACTAGTAAGAATTTAATTCTAAATGTCTATCTGAAGTGTTGCTGTGCAGTTTATCAAGATACATATATGATAGTGTTTTTCTCCTTTATGTTATCTAAACTTTTGTATAGAATTCCCCTTGCATGGGTGAATAGGAAGGTGAGTAGTTAAAGTTCTTTGACTGGTATTGGTGAAAGCATTTCTTCAAGTGTATGTCATCAGCAGCCATGCTTTGGTAAGTTCTAATGTCTCCCAAAAATTTCCCCTTTGTTCAGCTGTTTAAACGCCGAAATGTTTCTCTCCCGGGAAATGAAGAATCTATGGTAGAAAGCCCAATTCAGGATCCTGACGTCAGCTCTACTGTACCTATTCCAGAGGTAAATACTTTAGAGTGTGTTCAGAATGTTATCTGTTAGTGTGCATAGTACTACACATAAGAAATCCTCCTTGCATTTTTAGGAAGAAGTTATTACGGTAGATATGGTACAGATGATTTTTTCGGATGATCCTGATCAACAACTCACAGCAACTCAGAAGTTCAGAAAACTGCTATCTAAAGGTAGGTAAACATTGCCTGTTTTTTCTATTTGCTTCGTTCTGTGTTGTTATGAATTATACTTAGAGTCAGTTAACCTTTAGTTGTGTTTTATTTTAAAATAGAGCTCGCAGAAACTTGTAGTTCTGTTTATAAAGAAACTGTGCCAGATCTCTTCTGATCTAATGGCTAAATCCAGAAATCTTCATTATTTCAGTGTTAAGTCTTTCAGACAAAATAAAAAACAAGGATGTTTTGACTGAGGTGTCCAGGGCAGTAACTAACTGCACGCTAACATACTTAGAGTAATTGTTGCAGTGATTCAGCTTCTCATTCCCATTCTGTACTCAAGGGGAAAAAAAATTACATGGCTGGCAAAGAAGAGTTGTTCCTTGTTTTTGTTGGGGCTGTAAAACATACAGGCTCAAGTTGGTGCTGGTATGTGTATAGCATGATAGGTAAAGGTGTGCTTGGTCTTTTAAAATAGTATCCAGTCATAATTGCTCTTCTACCAACCTGAGCTATTGGTTGAAGGAACAGTGTTTCGTGATGTGTTACTAACGTGCCAATGGATAATAGTATGTGTTACTGTTATTATATTTAATAGGGTCTTTACTAAATTGTAGCACTTCATAGAGAAGATCCTGCAGTCTTCTCAAGTGAAAAGTTTGTAACTCCTTCTTTTGAAAATGATTGAATGAAATTATGCTAAGAACTACAAATCATATTCATGTTTTTTGTCATACTGAAAAAGTAATTTATTTGATCTTTTTACACAGATATGTTTGTTTTTATTCCCTAGAGCCTAATCCACCTATAGATGAAGTCATTCAAAAACCAGGAGTAGTACAGAGATTTGTGAAATTTCTAGAGAGGAGTGAAAATTACACTCTGCAGGTGAGTTTGGCTGGTACTGATTGGGGGGTTTGGAATGGGATTAGAAACCTTCCAAAAGAGCTTTGGAAGGCACATGTTTTGTTTGGTGGGGGTTTTTAGTAACTAAATATAATTACTTTTCACTACTGAAGCCATACTTTGTTTTTATTATTGCTGCTACATAGTTTTCATTATTGCTGCTAAAAATGTGGCTTGACTTTGTGAATTTCATAGTAGTCTTTAGGGTCATGTATTCATCTGGACAAAACTTGGGTGTTGAAAGCAGAAGGTGTTCAAGAGGATTTACAGAGTTGTGTATTATGATCATCAGCAATGATGCGTGAGCAGAATCTGTGACGTTAGTGTTGAGTATATTGTAGTACTTTTCAGTTGAAATCTTAGGAAAAAAATTACAGGAAACTGAAAGGCTTGTTTGAAACCCTTTTAGAAAATCTTTGAGAAATATCTAATTAATGGTAGGAATAACTAGTTCTGTCTACTCCCCCATGGGAATAGCACTTAGGCCTTGTGGACATTTGTACTAGAAGAATTAACTTAATATTGAGTAAACAAAAGATAGTTGTACTAGTTAATAGTGATTTGAAATCTTTCTTAGTCATGTAAGCCAAAACCTAAAAATAATGTAGTTACTGAAGGTTCTTACTAAATAGAGATTTCGTCAACACCAGGTATTTTATTGTATAGAGTACTATAGTAGTAATTGCATTTCAGTGGAAAGGAAAAAAGTTGTAAAATTAACCTCTGAAACTCTTATGTCAAACTTCATGTCATGATTTTAAGTTTAACTGCTGAGTGGTTTAACATGGTTGTCTTTGTGTTCCTCAACAGTTTGAAGCAGCTTGGGCTTTGACAAACATAGCGTCTGGAACTTTCTTACACACCAAAGTTGTAATTGAAACTGGAGCTGTTCCCATTTTTATTAAGTTGCTTAGTTCAGAACATGAAGATGTACAGGAGCAGGTAACTATCTTCTTGAGGGGTTTTGTAAGTACTTAAAATTCAGTTATGAATGCCTTTTTTGGGGTGTGTTGGGTTAGAGAGGCTTTGAGCCCCATTTGCCTACTAGCTAGTTGATCTGCCTCCAGGAAGATAAATATTTGCTGTCACTGTATTTTTTCCCTCATAGTTTTCTTTTTCTATTCTATAATATTTGCTGTAAAAAGTATAGATTATCTGTGAAAGTTGGTTTGCAAGCATGTATAAGTTCACTTGGATGATTTTCTTCTTAAGGCAGTGTGGGCTCTTGGGAACATTGCTGGTGATAACGCAGAATGCAGAGACTTTGTTTTGAACTGTGGAATATTGCCACCTCTCTTGGAGTAAGTATTGTTAACTAATAATATAATATATTGTACATGTATAGATAAATGAAAACTTCAACTTCGAATTTACTTGAGAAGAATATAGGTTTTTTTCTAAATTGAGAATCATAACAATGTAATAAGAAGCAATTTAATGTTTTGTATTACATGAGCTTCCTGCATGTCTTTAATTAATTAGTCCATGATGGAAGCTTTTCAATGTTTGCAAAAGGAGAGAGGTGTTATTTCACAGGTATGAAATTTCTGTATTGTGCAAATTCTGTGTTGCCAGATTTCTGAATGTGTCGGGTAGGAGAAATGGTTTAATTCCCACTTGTATTTGTATGATTCCATCTGCCTGGGCAATAGGCTGTTTTCTCCACCTTTGTCCAGTAGCTCCAAGCTCTAGTGTTCTATTTATCCATTTGCTTGTTTACATGAGCTGACAGAGTAGTTGTTAGATGAGCTGTGTTCCACTAGAAGATTTCACTAGGAATATCATTCCAGCACTTACTATGTGCTTACCATAGTATCTTCACGACAGGGAAAAATTTGCACAACACAAATGTTTTCAGTTTATTACCTCTTGAAGTAATAAAATGACTTAAAACATTTGTAAAATAGCTTAGAATAGCAGATTACCATCACTGAGGGTTTAAAGAATTAACATTTTAGACATTTTGGTATGTATCGAAAAGTGAACCTGATTTTTCAGATGTTGAATCTTTTATGTTCTGTTTGGCAAAAACAGAAGTAATATGTTAATTTTTTTGTAAGAACTTCCAAGTTTTAACTTTTTTATGGCACTGTTTTTATTATTATTAATTGCATTCTCTGAATGAAAACATCAAAGTTCATTCAAAGGAGGGTGGCATCTCCTAGCCCCTTCTAAAGACCTTCAGAAAAGTTTAGTTGAATGATTTTTCAGATAAGCAATTGTTTACTTCATATGCGTGTACATGATTTGGGAATGAGACATCTGTGCAAAATAATCTGCTCAGATTCAGTTGATTTTAAGAAAATAGTTGCAGCATATAAGCTATGAAGAAAAATAAATTTAAACTAATGACCAATAATAAAATTTCTCTTCTTGATTTGATGTTCTGTTGGTAACAATAGGCATAAAGTTACCTAAATTTTAATAAGAAATTATTTTTGTTATTGTTGTCTCTCACAGATTGTTAACAAATTCGAATCGTCTTACAACAACTAGAAATGCAGTGTGGGCTCTCTCAAATCTTTGTAGAGGAAAGAACCCACCTCCAGACTTCAGTAAGGTATAATAAAGTAGTAATTTTGAGAAATCAGAAAGCTAAAGCATACTTATATTTGTAATATTTTATAACCAACAGAATCCTTGAATCTGGATATAGACATAGATTTTATGTTTTTAATGTCATCACACAGTCTTGCCCCATCTGTTGTATCCGTGAAAAATCATCTACTTTGGCACCTATGAGCAGTAAAACCACATCACTTAAAAACTTGAGACTATAGTCTGATGCAAATAGTCATACACTGATGTGAAGTGATGGACAAATTATACATTCAGTACTAAACCACATGGGGCTGTATTTTCTCCAGAACTATTGTAGAGAATGTGAGTTATAGTTGAAGCTTCCTCAAATTTTTTTTTCTAAGATTGTAAGTGCATGCTGAGTGAATAATATTTTGTCTTTCCTGCTCTGTCAGATGCAGTTAAATCAGACTATGATGACAGAGCCTATGTGCTCTCCCCTTTTTTTTTTCTTCTTCTGTCTATTTCAGTATGAAATTAATTTCTGGTAAGGTTAATGACTTTAAAAGAGCTGGACATTGGATGTTCTAGCAGAAGAGACTGAGGTTAAACGATCATTAAAGTTACGCAGGAGAGAGTTTACTGCATGAGTTAGTAATTACTGTTATTGCTGCTTATTAATTCTTGAAGAAATATTAACAAAAAGGGGGGATTTCTGATGTCAGTTAATTTATCACCTCACAATGACTCTGCCTAAGCTATATCCTTTACTAGTGTTTTGTTCTGGTAGTGAAAAACCAAGGTTTGTTGCTGCTTGAATGCAAAACCTCACAGGAAAAGGATGCCCTCTAGGCAGCTGCTAATAAGAACAGGTCCTCTGCTTTTTGCCCTTTGCAACAGCAGCAGTTGGACACGTAACAGAGGCTGAATTTGCATAACCCATGTAAGGTAAAGAATTAAGTTCTACAAAGAATATGAAATTCCCAGGCTATACAGCAGAAACCTGTCAGGTTCCAAATTGTGTTAAGATGCTCTAGTTCATTTGGCTCTGTGTGGAAGTTACAGAGGTCAAGGCCAGAGGGTACAGCAGCAGTGAGAACTGAAATGAGACAGTGCTTGTTTCACCGGTTCAGTGAATGTTGGGCGCTCTGTGAGTTACTCTAAGTTGGTTATTACAAATAACTGCCAGTACTCCTGCAAAGCCAGCAATAAAATACCCCTTTAATACTTAGATATTCTGCTCCCTGAATGATTAAAAAAGCATCAGTAATTCCTGATCATCTGGTTATCTGTAAAAGCAGATGTTTTTTGTTTAAGCTGAACAATTATATATGTAATACAGTATCTCTCAGTAAATATGCTGTGAATCAGAATTTATCCAATTTGCCGGTTTGAATTGGCTATCTGGTTTAATCAGAAAGTGTTCCACCTGGGTCCTCATTCATTAATGACCTCACGTACTTCAGCAGTAAATAGTTTTGCACATTTAAGCCTTTGCAGAGTGTTCTCTGAAACTTGGAAACTACGGAACACCTAATTTTATGCAATATTTTTCTTTAACCTAGGTCGCTCCTTGCTTAAATGTTTTATCAAGACTGCTGTTTAGCAGTGACCCGGATGTATTAGCAGATGCTTGCTGGGCCCTCTCTTACCTTTCAGATGGTCCCAATGATAAAATTCAAGCGGTTATTGATTCTGGAGTGTGTCGAAGATTGGTAGAGCTGCTTATGTAAGTCTTCTCCAAATAAATGTCTTATAGCACTGTTAATGTTAAAATTGAGCTGTGATTTCTCACCTGAAGTCTTAATTTATTTTTGTGAAAAGTGATGAACATGAGTTCAGTCTGAAATCTTTTAAGCTGCTTGCTAGGTTGCTCAGCTCCTGGAATTATTCCTGATATTGACAGTGAAAAAAGTTTTCTCCGAAGTATTCGTTTTTATTCTTTAAAATTTAATGTAGGATTTCATATACATGAAGGAATAGAAGGGCGAAGACTGAAGACCAATCTTGAATTGTAAATTAATGTATCTTTTTTTTGTTTCACTGTTGTACTTTCCTTTCTAGGACATATAATTGCTATACAGACAGTTCTTGGACTCAGCAAAGTCCAGAGGCAGGCTAGAGCCACTTTTGAACTGTTCCAATGTATTTGGGTTATGGTTCATTATTTTCCTGGAAAGGGAGACTAAATCCCTGTGTTCACGTAAGACTTCGGAGTAGGTCAGGGATAGTAGTTCCCAGCACGGACAGCTCAGCGCACTTCCCTGTGAAAAGCTCATTTTTATAGCTGTCAGGAGAGAGTAAGGTTGCTTTCTTTTCCATAGAAGCTCTGGGATACCTGAGTAATTTCCTTCCCCCACACATCAGGCAGCTGAATATGGACTTCATGTGCTGGCTTCTAGGATTATTGACTCATAAAAGGGGGAATTTTGCTTACAAAACCTACTAAGCTTCATAACTCCCCTTCTGTTTCTGTGGCCATTGAATGACACACCTTCCAGTATCTTATTTAATAATACTTGAGCTGGGGGAAATGGATCTGCTGGACAGATTGCTCTAAGTTGTGTTGTTCCATAGAGGTGCTCGGTCTTTGAATCAGCAATTCAGTTGTGGGGTTGCAGTAGTCAAATTTGGCTAAACAGAGGCAAAGTGCAACAAGTAATGCAGTGTTTTTGATAACTAAATATTTAGCACCTGAAGTAAACCGTTGTTTGCTGAAAATGCAAAATTAATCTTTTAACACTTGGTAATATCAAGCAATATATTTGTCTCCAGGCATAATGATTACAAGGTGGTATCCCCTGCATTAAGAGCAGTTGGAAATATTGTTACTGGGGATGATATCCAAACACAGGTAAGACTAGTTGATTTACGAAAAATTATTTGGCAAGACAAAGTTTGTAAAAACGTTGACAAAATACGTGTCCAGTACAGGTAGCTGCATATGCTATGGAAAGACGCTTTCTAGAAATCTGTGTTGTTGATTTGATAGTTTAGGCTCCTATTTTAAGCATTAAGTTAATGCAAGAATGAGTATTTTTTTTTACAGCATTGTGTGTAGTGGATTGCTTAGTTTCTGTATGGTACTTTGACTGTTGCTTGTCTTTTTTGTTTTCTTTTTGGTTTTTTTTTCCCTTCCTTACAGGGGCTTCAATTATTTATTATGGTTCCCCTTTTTTCAGTCTTAAAGGCAGTCAAGGTTCTCACTTCTGAGCTAAGTTTATACTTGATTTGTCCATGAATTTGTATGTTATAGTCTTGCTCGTGTAATTTATTCTAAAGATCTATATTAGTAATTTTAAGCAATGGAATTGATTTTGAAGCAATGCAGAAAACAGCAAGACAGGTCCTACTTTAAAAAGAGTTCTATCTAAAAGGCTGACAGCAGTAGTGTAAAGAGAACATAAGGAAAATGTTAATTGCATAATTTGTGAGCTCTAGAGGAGAGGATTTTGCTAAGAAATTAAATGGAAGACCTTATCTCTTAAAAAATTAACAAATAACTATACAAATTAGATGTACACTTGTCAGTTATTTTGACTTACTCATATTTTAGCGTTAAGCAACCTTACTTTTGCTGTTTTCAGTCTTCTGGTCTGAATTGAATTAAAGGCAGATTCTTTCAAATTGCTGGATTGTCTGGTCACACACTATAGCACTGGACACTTTAATTTTGCAGGATATGTCATTTTGTATAGTGTAAATGTGTTGCAAAATCTTTTTAAGTCCTCTGTAAAATGCTTTTATATTTATATATATACATATGTATGTTGCACAAGGTTACATATATATATATGTATATTACAACCCAATTTTCAATTATTTTAGGTGATTCTAAACTGCTCTGCATTACCGTGTCTCTTGCACTTGCTTAGTAGTCCCAAGGAGTCTATCAGAAAAGAAGCATGCTGGACTGTTTCTAATATAACTGCAGGAAACAGAGCTCAGATTCAGGTAAAGCCTGGGAGTTTGTTACTTGGTTGGTTTTGTTTTCGTTTTACTACTTCACTTGATTTTCCTTCACATTGAGATGTAAATAGATACTGCACCAACTCTGTATTATTTGTTTTAGTCCTAACTGTCTATAATTTTACCTAACCTAAATGTTTTGTTCTAAACTTTGAGATATTATTTTGAATAGAAATAGTTGTCACAATTTGTACTACAAATTTGTCCAGTGAAAAGTGAACCAGTTTGGAAATGCTGAACATTTCGCTTGGATAAAAAATTGTCATGATGTTACCAACCCTGAGCTGTATTCTTCTGGAAATCACTGCAGCGTGACTATTGTTCCAGGTGTCTGGAGCTACCTGAAAAAAGGTTCTGATCAATAAAAATGAGAATTCTGAATCAGAATACATATTCCAAAATTATTTTTTCCCCCTCTGCTTCAATCAGAGATGAAAATGTTACTTCCTGATGAAATTTAAAACGTAATAAAGTCTCGGATTACAGACATAGTCTCTTGATAGAGACCGCAGACCTCAACAAAATGGTTCCATCTTCAGTTCAAAAACTCAGGATGTGTTGTGTGATTTTTAAAAATGGGCCAGTCCAGTAAGCTGTGCTCTGCCCACCAGAAACAGAGAAATAAAAAACCCCAGGTATTCTGATGGCCGCTGCAGTGCAATGTTGGAATAGTTCTGAGTTTCAGTTTAGCATTTCTAGTTTGTATGGCACCATCTAAACAAAATATTCTTTGCTTTGGTATCAGCAGGCATCACTAATTCTTGTAGTTAAGGCTACTAGTGTCCTGAAATCTTTAATGGTTGTAAAATGTTACAATTTCATCTCTTAGGCTGTTATAGATGCAAATATTTTTCCAATATTGATTGAAATTCTTCAAAAAGCTGAATTTCGCACCAGAAAAGAGGCAGCGTGGGCCATAACTAATGCAACATCAGGAGGAACCCCTGAACAGATTAGGTAAGCTTGTGTATGTTACTGTTTTCTCTGCCTAAGGATCTTATATAGGGCATTTGGATTTCTGCATTTGAATCTTGACAGTCATAGCAACAAAATCCTAAACATAGCCTCAATTCCTTGAAACTCTATACAGAGACTAAATGTAGAAATTCAAAAAAATCAAAGTACATGGAACAAACTTAATGAATTAATCAATAGTGCTTTGTTTCAGTGGTGTTGCACCTAAAGCTTTCACGGGCTTATCTTCCAGAGCTGATATTATGTTGCCAACTACAATTGGAACAGTTGAACAGTTTCAGCGTTTCAAAATGGAAAACTTTGAGGGGGTTGTTTAGAAAACTTGTGCAGAGGGATTGTGCATTTGTGGACAGACTTCAGAGATTTTAGTGGTTTCTTCATGTATTTTAAACTCACTATAAGTATTATTTTAAAGCAGATATCTAAACTCTTTGCTCAGAACTGAGTTTGATTAAACTTTCACTCTCAGTAGCTATTTATATGCTGCAAAGATAGGACTTCCTGAATTGCTAGAATAAAATACTGTCTGGTTTCTCTGAATACTGTCAGAATAATGATCACTTTGAATCAGTAGCTGATAATTTGATTTATAAATTACTGTATTATTTGGAAGCCAGAACTGAAAGTGATGTGATAACTTTTCCAGCATATTTGGGAGATCTGTTGCAAGAAGTACATTCTTATTTATTTATAATGTAACTAGTCCTGGTTTTCTTAAAACCACTAAGTGTTATCAGAGAGATAACAGGGATGACAAAGGAAAGTGTCTTTTTTAAAATTATTATTATTTTATTTTAATTGCTTATATAATGTAACATTTTAAAATCTAGCATTTTAAAAATAAATTTTAATTCAGGATCTTCAAATAGTAGATGTGCATATAATACCATAACAATGGCTTCTCGTCAAAAATACAGTTATATTATTGGTGTCATGAAGTTTTAGTCCCCCTCATGTCCTCAAGGACTACTGCCTAACTGCAGGGATAGTTTTAAACCACTGAATTAAACTATATTTAGGCAAACATTGCTGTCTTCATTTTACTTACATACCAGAAGCAAGGACACAGGTTATGACTTGCAAAAGTTCATACGCAATTTTTTTCAAAATTGGAAAAATGAATGCGATACTCAGAATCCCAGTATTTTTGTCTTTGTATTTACAGTTACATCCTTCTCTTTATAGTAGATGATGCTAATATCCTAATGGACTGCTAGTGTGGACTGGGTTAGCACAGAGCAGTGCCCAGTGTTCTTACATGTATCTAATGTGCTTATTGATATTTTTACGACTACAAAATTTCAACTGCCTGAGAAAAGAACTTCCTGCTAAAATTTTTTTCTCTTATATTCAGTTAAACCCAATTGAAGATCATAGGTGAAAAGAAGTTAAAAAGACTACAGATTTCACACTCCAATTAGGAATATACACATTAATTTTTTTTATTAGGATAAGTTGTAATATTTATTTCATTTTGGGCTAAGTTTCTCTTTGTATCATTGCATGCTTTAGAAATTTTGTTTCAGCCACTTTTTTTAGCAAAAATAAATATCAGTAGCAGTAGACTGGTATGTCAGAATAAATGTGCTGGATTATCAATTCTTCTTTTCCCCTTCCTCTGTTTTTTTTTTCTGTTACAAAGGTATTTGGTAGCACTAGGTTGTACCAAGCCTCTTTGTGACCTCCTGACTGTGATGGATTCAAAAATAGTCCAGGTGGCTTTAAATGGACTTGAAAATATTCTACGTCTTGGAGAACAAGAGTCAAAGCAAAACGGAATCGGCATTAATCCTTATTGTGCTCTCATAGAGGAAGCATATGGTAAGGAAACACTTCTTGTAAAATACATACCTGAACTTCCTTATTCTAGGCTGTAAAAACAAAACCATTATGAGTCATTTTGAAATTTGCAGGTAAGTTTTAATATAAGAACTACTCCAAGCATAAGTAGACATAAATTATCACAAGTAATATAACATGTAGGGAAAAGTGGTTAAATGCACAAAACATCTGGGTGTTTGTCCCCGGTCAGTTTATGAAATGTCCCTCTAGAGAACAGACAGGTGTCCCCAGTCTATTGGAACCATGCTTTGCGTAAGTTTATCAGCCATTCCTAAATACAATTTTTAATACTTTAATACATAGTCCTGTCTGGTACAGTTTCATTACCAACAGGGATGTAGGATCAGGGGTTTTTAAAATGATTGGGTCACTTTTTAATATAGTAAGTATTAGTAACAGCAAAATCAACTTCAGATCATAAAACTAAATAAGTTTTTACTTTTCCAAGTATTTTGTTCAGTTTCTTATAAAAGTTCTTGAATTAAACCACTATATAAAAGCATACTATAAAAACTAATTTGTGGAATTTCATGACTGGATGCTTTTGATTTAACAAAGTTAGTGTTACAATTGGCTTATAAGGAAACTGGCAATCTTTATGGAGAGTTACCTTTTTGTAGCTCTGACAAAACAAAATTGCCAGACATTTGTATTTCAGAAACTGCTAGTAACAGTTCTAATTGACCACATTACACCTGATTAGATGGTACTAACTTTATGTAAAGCAGTCTTTACATCTGAATTCCCTGTTACAGAGTTTAATTTTTTTAATCAAGTGCATGCTTGAAGAACTTAGCAATTAAATGCATAAGAGGAATAAGTACTGAAGACTTTAATGTAATTTATTGTATTTCAGATTTTTGGTCCATTCATAATTTTAAGTATTGACTCTCTAGGTTCTCTTTTTTCCTTTAGCACTTAAGCATAGGCTGCTGAAGCTGTAGAGTATAAGTTCAAGTAAGGAAAACAGCTGATTATATCACCCTCATTGCTTTGGCCTCTCCAGTCACCAGAAGGGTTCATTTGAGCTCTTTCTAATCCAGCTTAAGTGAAAACTACATTACCTTAAAAAGCTTAAGTGAAAACTACATTACCTGAAAAAGCTAAACAGGAGTTTTGTATCAGCCTAACTGACTGCCTAGCACTTAATTCAGCCAACAGAGCAGAGGTTATGTCCTCTACTTGCAAAATGGTAAGCTTTCCAAAAGGTAGTATCTTTAAATCTTAAAATTATATTTGAAAAAAGATACCAGACTGTGCCCAGTGACAACTCCATGAGTGGAGATAGAATTTAGAGTTGGAGAAGACGGAAGAGTAGAAGAACAGAAATTAAGATCTTAATTTACTTGAAATACTTCTAGCATAGTTCTAAAATGAGTTTGGACAGCAGAAAATGAAGACTAGAAATACATGGGTTAGGAAATTAAGAACCAGTGATATCAAATTAATTGAGGTGACTTGGGATTGCATCTTTTTGTCTTAAGAAGTACCACTATACTATAAGCTGTTTCCATTTGAATTCATCGTTCATTTAAGCAACTAGATTTTTGAAAATGTTCTTTTTTGAATTTAGGACTTGATAAAATTGAATTTCTTCAGAGGCATGAAAACCAAGAGATCTACCAAAAGGCTTTTGAACTCATAGAACATTATTTTGGTGTCGAAGAAGAGGACTCTAGTATTGCACCTCAGGTGGATGAAAGTCAGCAGCAGTTTGTGTTTCAACAGCAGGAGGCTCCAATGGAGGGGTTCCAGCTCTAAACTACTGAAGTGAATATAAGCATAAAATTTAAACACTTGTACGGTTTGGGTTTTTTTTCTCAGAGGTCTTTTCTTTATGGCCAAAGTTAGAGGAAAAGCTGAATATGGTTTGCAGAAATAGATGAAGAAGCAGCTCATGCACTTTTATATATTGTGTTAGAGACAGCTGTTCTCTGTTTTGTATTTGTGTTCTTCATTATCTCTTATGTACAGAAAACAACTGTGAGTAATCATGTCTAAAAGCATTAAATGTGATTTAACAAGAACTGTTTAGCTAAGACTTGGTAGGATTTTAGGTAGTAGTTCTGAATTTTTCATGTAGTCTCAAACTTCATATCAGCAATACAGTTACTGACAGTTGAATTTTTGGCAGTAGGCTTGACTTGCCCAGTCTCTATCAAATCTACCTCTTGTATTGAAGCAGAAACATTGCTTCAGAACTAAGGCATGAAATAAAGATGAGCTTGTAAGAAGCTGAATTGGAATGTGAAAAATATTTATTTAAATTGTGAAACTTTTATGCATTACTTACTTTACAACACACTGTTGGAATTTATTTATAAAATGTATTTAAAGACATAATAGAGATACATATATAATGCTAATTACCTAAATAATATTGAATATATGAAAAAGTTTTTTCTGAATTATGTGGGAAGACTATTTCAAAGGTTTTCAAATTGGAATCAGCAGACACCTTGCTGGTCATTTGATATTGGCTCTGTAATGAAAGCTGCTAAATGGCATTACAAGTCAGCCACAACTGCAGTACTTTGCAGTGGAAGCAGCCGCTGCAGTTACCACAAGAAAGCTGCAATTAGGAATGACAGAAGGGTGATGTGCACAAATCGCCAGGCTGATGTTTTACAGCTGTCTTCTGTCAAGATGTGGTAACGCCGCTTTAGTTTGAGAAACATTGCAATGTTTGCCTTTTAGTACAATAGCTTCTTAAATTTTAGACAGTAGGTGTTGTTTTTTGACCAAGTATGCTACTGCCACAGGAATTGTTCCTTAGGTTAATGAATTCGGTTTGCTTTTGGTAAGACAATAGAAATACTGCAGTGAAGAATGAATAGTGAATCACTCCAGTTGAAGGAAAAGTTTGTTGTACTGTAAATAGCATTAAGTATGTGGACACCAAAACTAACTAGAAGTTATTGTCATCTAAATATTTAGGCTCTACAATATACAGTGTTTGCTGTTAAACACTAAAAGAAATAGAATTCTAATATTTACGTTAACAGTTTTGAGTACAGAAAAATGTATGCTCTGCTTTGACTTGCATATAAGTAGTGTTTCTGGTGTATTAGTAGTATATCTCATTTGGAGAAATTAATACTTTGGGTTAACTCTGAAGTATTGCTATTTTTTATTACCTGTAATTAATGTATTAACATCAAACTCCTGGGTTAAGTGAAATCTGTGACATATGAAAGCATTTCATGCTTCATAAAAAGCTGCAATTTAAACTTCAAATCACTTACCCATGGCACTGTGCTTGTCACTAAACAATATTTTAATGCACTGAAAAATACAGGTTGAAGGTGGTATCATTTACAGTACCATTTTATATTTAGAATTTTTTTTACATGCAAGTTAAGATTCTAAGATGTTTCACTTTGATGTTACAGCAATATATTCTATATTGTAATTGAATGTGGGACTTGAAGTGGATTTTCTAAAATTAATGGTCAGTTTTGACTAAGATGTAACTGGGAGGAAAGCAACCTCCCTTTGAAGTCTTTTTAGTGGAAGATAGAAGTGTAAGAAGTGTATATAGGAGTGCTGTTACTTTATGAACTCTGAATAATGAGATATTTTAGCAAATGACACTTTAAACCTAGATTTGTACAGCATACAACAGTTTTGAATAGTGTGATAATATTGAGTACAGCTGCCAAATTTTCATATAATGTTAGGTGATTGTACTTATGCCCTTTTTATTCCATAGTTTTAGGTTTTCATACACCAACTTTGATTCTTTCCCGTGGTCTCCCCACTCCCCATCTATCAAAGAACAGGGTAACAATCATGGAAATCTACCAAGATTGCTAGCAAATGCTGAATTTCAGTGTTCTAGTGTAAGAAAATTATTCAGGTAACAGGGTATTCCTTTGTTTCTAACAACCTTGTTTTGATAACAACCAGCTGTGCCTGCTTTTTATTTGGAGAACCCTGTAAAACTACATTTATAAGCCTCTCTTATTTAAACCAAATCTGAACTATGAAAATCTTAATTGAAAGACTTGAAAATGAAGAAAAGAGGGGACATTTAAAGTATTATATTTGTTTTGAAAGAATGTCTTCAGTTGTGTGGATATATTATTCTCTCTGTGTGGACGGTTAGTGACTGCACTTTACGCATTTAGACAAACTATATTTCATGCCTCTGATACATTTAAATTGAACAGTTTGAAAGGGAACTAAAATTGATGGACTTGGGATAATGAAAATCCTTATTTAAACTCAACAGTTGGTTTACCCTGAAATTGTTAAAAATTGAAAATTCTTTAAAGGATATACATACAGGATGGCCTCTCCTATTTTATCACTGGGTTTGTATCATACTTTGTTAAAAGCACATAAATGAACAAAAATAAAACGAGAGATTATGACTTCAGGTCAGCTCCCAGTGTACTCATTTGCAGGTAGGGGCATGATTATGATGGTTTTACCTAAACAGATGAAACCAGTATGGAGAGAAAAGCAAAATAAAACCGTGATATTAATTTCTCTTTGAGTTTGGCATTTTATACGCAATCTGAAATGTCCCATCAGTTACAAAGTCTGTTTAAAAATACAGGGGTTTGGGTTTAATTGAAAGGGTACCATTTGTTCTGCTTAAATGTGAATACTAACTAACTAGCTAATCTATGCAACTATGCAGAGCATAAGATTTTTTTTATTAGTTCCCTACTCTTGTTACACTGAATCATATCTAATTTTTTCATCATTGCACTTTTGTCTGAGGACTGGTTCATACAGCTTTTTAATTTTCTAGTATTTGCTTTACACACTATTGCTAGAAGCAATCAGAAAATAGTAATAATGTTGGCACAGAAATGTTAGCTGTAGAACAAGTTTGCAACTGGAAACTATTTATTGTTGGGCCTGTCTTCAAAAAAATAGTAAAGATGCACTATTGTCTTTCCTCCATGGTTAATTCTCAGTTCGTTTAAATTTTCTTAAATTGTACAACTGAGAATTTTTGTAATAGGTGTGCAGATTGATACGTGGACTTAATTGTGACCTCAAGATTTCACTGAAATCTGGAATGAGAAATTTCAGTTACTTATGGCACAATGTCTTCATATAATGTGTAGAAACTAAATTACCTGTATTAACTTCAGACAGTAATAGTGCATCTTTAAATCCAGGCCAAAGGCCCATTACTGTAACAGAACACATATAAGTAGTATGCAATATTATGGAATGTTAAATCTCCAAATACCATACAGAAACCAATAAAACCTATTTTACAGATGTTTATTGTATTTATTTAGTGATTCAATAACTGTTGCTTCTTAAAACTAAAAAATGCAAATGCCATTTTGAATACAGCATTGATGCAAATGAATTCAAACTGGCAGATTTGTGCACTGAAAACCTATGCACTGTCACCGGACAGAAAACTTCTTGAGTTAAATGTTTTGTGGTTATCTAACCAAAGATACCCAATATTCTTAGGAAACTACCTCATCTCCTTTAAAACGAATTACTGCTTTTAATCATATGCAAAACATTCTAAATAATTTTAATTACCTGCAACAAGTACCCTGAATATCTCCCTAATGAAAGTGACCCTCCCTTTTTTTTTGTGATGGTGTAGCTGCCCCTATTGGCTCCAGGGTGTGCATACTACAGTTGTCCATTGAGGGGTGAAACTCACTAATTGCTCTCAGCAGCAGTTAATTTTGCTCCTCCAAGGACATTCAGCATTTCAGATGAAGTTACTTTGTCTTCGCCTCCGCAGCCAGTGCAGCCTCCTTCCGCCACTTGGCCTTCTTTGCCAAGTTCAAGCTTGTTAAGGACTCATGACGTGCAGCAGCCTGAGGAAATTACAGCGTAGCAGTAAGGATGGGCCCAGGGAAGGCTACCCAGCCTCGGGAATGGGCAACAACCACTTATCCGTTGTGGGGGGTGGCAGGGACTAGGTTAGCTAAAACTTGGGCAGCTGTAAGCTGCTGCTCTTGGTTTAGGTTTGTGTGCTTTTCACAGAATCCCATCATTTTAAAGTGTGCTACTTTAAAAAGGTCGTACTCACCCTCTTAGCTGAAGCAATCACCGCAAAACAGGCAATAATTGAGAGCCCAATCATGATGTAACAGGCTTTCACTCGAGCTTTGTTTCTTGCCTTGTCTAGCATCTCTGGCCTGCAATTAAAGTAGTTGAGTCATTAAAAACGGCGAAGTATCTCCTCAAAGCATTGCAGACATAACATCACAATTTTAAAATAAATACAGAATTAGCTTCTGAAACAAGCATCTTCAGCTTGCTGTGGTTAGTTATGTATCAGCCATTTTCTGATCCTAATTCATTTCTCATGGAAAAGCAGTATTTAATGGATTTAGCCTGTTTCGGTGGTTTTTTAAGCTGGAAAAAGAAAAATTGCTCAGGCAATAAATGTTTGCATTTCAATGCTTGGGGTAAATACACCAGAAATCATACCTTAAACTCTAAACGTAGTGTAAATTAAGGGGGGGTTATAGATTTAAAACAGATGGAGATGTATACGTGGTGTCGGATGGATGGAGTAAAAGCAAGTTCCCTTTATTCAAAGTTAACTTTAGAAATCAATTACTGCTATATCTAACCTGTTCAGATGAAGTTCTGTAGGCAAAGGTCTTTACATCCTTGGGTTCTTGATTAAAGCAGAGTTTGTACTGCTACGAATTAGAGGTTTTAGTTCTTTATTAAAGCAGCAGCCTGACAGAAAGTGGGCAGCTGATGTCAGCCACCTCACTATTACAAGAACGCACACCTAAACAAGAACAATCTACAGGATTCTTTTTGCTCGTCATCAAAGGCAAAAGTAGTGAAAACTGCCCTCTGTTTGGCAGTAGTTGGTGTAAAGGAGGCGTTTTACAGCCCGGCAATCCGCCTTGGTACAGCTCCCATTTCCACCCTCCTCTCTTCTGAGCCGGTGGCATGGCCCTGAGAACCAGCAGCACAGGAAATCATGCAAATTGTCCCAAAATGTTCAGCTAAGTCTTTTTCCAAGTCAGACGTTATACTTGGGAGTACAGGGTTTTTTTGGTCTTTTACAGTTTTTAAGATGTTCATAATAGTACTGGCTGTGCACCATTTTCCTTTCATAATTCATTATGGGAATTCTTTATATATACAGATATATATATATATTTGTGAGATATATTATATGTATGTATAAACCCACAACTATATGTGTAAAAAGAATAATTGCATAAAGAATTGATGTTGTGTTCTAAGTAAAGATGGTGTAATGCTCTCTTTCCTCCAAAGCACCTTTAGCTTTACTTTAAAGAGTAACGTGGTGGGATGGGGCAGAGCTGGGGATTTTACAGTGCCCATGAAAGCCTGTGCCAAGGCTGAGGGCTGCAGTGCTTCTCTCTAAGGTTCGGTGTGGTGGAAGAGGACAGGTCCCCTGAGTGGCAGTGCTGTGCCATCCCTTCCTTGCCAGCGCACACTGGGGCACGTTGTGCACGCTGTGTTTCTTGAGCTGACTAACAATGCCTGCAGTTCTAAGGAACTGCTTCTGGTTTGTACAGTGATAAAAATCATCTTCAAAACAAACTGCACATCAGACTGGCACGTAGGATCATTAATCCAATAATCCATTTGTGGCAACAAAAGCAAAACCATAAATGTTATTAGTCTGATGTATTAGCCTAATTATATTTCATAGCGCACTAATTGAAACTCCTCTGAGGCAGATTGTCACTTTCTCCCTGCTTTCTGCATCTGCTTTAAGGAAAACAGACCTTACAGTGTTCTTCCCTAATTGCATATTAGGGCCTTTGCTATTCAATCCTTAATCAAGACGCCAGGTAAACCTCTGCTGAAGTCAGCAACAGCGGGGTTTTTTTAAAAAAACATTAAACCACAACAACCTTAAAGACTGCAGATTTGTTTCATAATACAAACTATCTTCAGCAGTTAGACTGTGTTCACAGGTAACAATACCTTGCAATTCTTTTTTTAACAAGAGTTAAAACAGTGCCACAGTTCAGCTTCAATATCTCACAACTAACTACTTCTAGTATATTACTGTTTATGGTCTTACTGTTCTAAAAATACTTTGCTCATCCAGAAAGCCCAAAGTGGTGACACTCACCTGCCAAGCCAGAAAGGAGTGATTTTTGTGCACATGTGTGTATGACTGGCAAATGCAATGTGTCTTTATAAACACCTTCCAAGGGCTTGAACAGCATTTACAGCTTCTGAGATGTCTGAACCTTCCTCTAGAGGAAGATGGTGAAACTAACAGAGCACAAGAGAGGTTAGACTGTCCAGAAAGCCACTGTCCAACTCAGCAAACTCCAGTGAAACTGTCAGGAACCAACAGGAACAGGCAGAGCATGTACCTGTTGCTTTACCCAAAGCAGCGACATACTGGGATGATAAAAAGTAGTGTCCTGGAGAGATATCTGACATACTATCTAACATCCTAAGAAAAGGGAGCCTTAAGCATTAGAGGGGTTTCAGGTGTTTAGTGACTGACTCCCTTAGGGGTTGCTAATTTTCAGCAAGTCAGAGAACTGTAGAGTCCGTGTGCTTTGGGAGGCAAGGGACCTTCAAAGGTCATCTAGTCCAGTGGGTCAGCAAGAATGGGAGACTAAGGCTATGTTGAGTACTCAGTTTTCCTTGATGAGGGATGCTCCTGTCATTACCTCCTTCCCTATTTTTCTTCAAATTCTATAATAAAAAATAATTTTTTGTATGTAATAATTCAGTGACAGCTCCCTTAGAATAGTTTATGCAAGCTATAAACAGAAAATATTGTTTACCAATAACATCCTTCTCTGATTGCACGTTAGGAATAAGCAAAACAAACAAGCCAGTACATAAATGTAACCAAGGCTGTCTATTCAGATGGATCCAGTTCATAATCCCAGGCTCTAGGGACTCCAGCAAGGAACATTTTCTCATCTTAACCTCTAACCAGGACAGGAAATTCTCTTGCCCTCTAATTTGTTTCCAAGTCTCAGTGTTGTAAAACTGACCGTTTAAAACTCTGTGGAAAAGCTTTAAATTTTCCACAGGATCAGGATCACACCACTGCTTTCCCTTCAGCTCCATGTTACCCCTGGACAAGGCCAGTGCACTTACGGGATCCTCAGAGGAATCTCTTCTTCTGTCTTGAAACGTCCAGTCCAGAGGAGGATTTTTTTGTCAAAGTTCGAAGGTTTGTAACTTGCAACCACCTTGTGAGCCTGCTCAGCTTCAAGAGTAGGAAAAAAACCCACTTTGTAAACCGTGTACTAAGAGAGAATTATGACTCGTAGTAACGGGTGGAAGGGAAAAACCCTGCCCATCCAGGTATTTGGAAGAGTAATTTAGGGATCACACCTCCAGGTCTCGGCTACGCAGAGTCACCTCCGCGCAATCTCTGGAATATCCCCGCATGCAGCGAGCGTTCCTGCAGGTCTGGTTCGACCCCCCCGCCGCCCACCCCACGGGTGTGGGTACCCAAGGCAGTGGGAGAACGCTCGGGACCACCCGAGCTGCGGTGCCACGGGCGAGCCGCCCCACCGGGCAGCCCAGCCCCGCTCCGCCCGCTCCCGAGCCGCCCGNCGCCGACAGCATGGCGAGGATGGCGAGGAGCGGCGGCACCCTCTACTCCGGCCGGATCCTCTGCCTCGGCCGGACCCTCTGCCGCAGCGGGAGCGGCCCCGG
>VWZT01008406.1:215749-241840 GCA_013397055.1 Pachycephala philippinensis | reverse complement strand
GGCGGCCGCCGACACCCAGCGAGGATCCGTCCTCCTGAGAAGGCATCCTGCTCACGTACCGCACTCACGGATTGTAACTCCAGTGTGGAAAGGTCAGCGTCCAACACAAAACTCGATTAAAGAAACGGACGCGGTAGTTCTGCTTCATGTTAGGACGTGCACCTGCTGGAGAGAGTCCTGAGGAGGGCCACAAAAACGACCAGAGGCCAGGAGCACCTCTCCCGTGAAGACAGAGAGCTGGGGTTGTTCAGCCTGAAGAAGAGAAGGTTCCAGGGAGACCTTACAGCACCTTCCAGTGCCTAAAGGGGGCCCACAAGAAAGATGGAGAAAGGCTTTTACAAGGGCATGTAGTGATTCCTATACCCCTGTTACAAAGAATAATAGCTTTTAACTGAATCGGGATGAGTTTAGATTAGGAAGAAATTCTTTCCTGTGAGGTTGGTGAGACTGGCACAGGTTGCTCAGAGAAGCTGTGGATGGCCCATCCCTGGAAGGTTGGATGGGGCTTTGAGCAGCCTGGTCTAGTGGAAGGTGTTTCTGCCCATGGCAATTAGATGATCTTTAAGGTCCCTTCCAACCCAAACCATTCCATGTAGAGTATAAGTTCTGTGACACAGACCTGCCCACATCTGTGGTTTTGTCATTTCACTGCTTTCGGAAGGCTCAAACATACTGATTCTCATTGTTCGCTTTGCCATCTACTTCAACGGAGCAACCTTCTTGCTTTTCCTTTCACGTCCTGGACAGAGTAAGATTTATTAAAAAAACAAAATGAAACAAAATAAACCTCTGGAAAAGATATTCAGAGAAGTCTGCACAGAATACACATTTACGAAGTAACAGCCTATTGTCAGCATGATGTTCGTGACACTGTAAGACTGTCTCAGCAGAACCGTGTCTGGTGCACCAAGCAGTGGAAGATTTTACATGCATCAGCCAAAGCCAGAATGGCTGCAGATGAACAGAGGAAGTCCTGCTCCCCAGGGATGGATCACTGTCTGGCAACAGCTTAAGGCCTGTGCTCAGTGTGACAGCACAAAAGAGGAGTTTTGAACTGTTTGCAGCCAAAACCGCCAGCTATCTTTTTTCCAGAAGCAGAGCACATAACAAAAAGGAGGAGATGCACCTCTTCGCACACACACACACTCCTTGAGCAGCTGTGCCCTCTTTCAGAATGTTGTCAAGGAGATAAAGACACATCAACAGAAATGACCTAGGGGATGATACTTTCCCTTTGCTCCAAGAGAGTGGCACAGTTTCAAGCAGTGCTCCTTGTCCCTGAAGACAAAGCTGGAAAGGGTAAGAAGAATCAGCACATCTGGGCTGGGCTCAGCATCATACATCATGAGTGACATCCCAGACACTGCTATAAGTTGCCACTCATGATGGTCACCCACACATTCAGAGTCACTGTAGTTCCAATGGCCATCAGCAGAGCTGCTGGGAGGAAGCTTGGAGCTCACGTAGTTTCCAGCACTCGGCAAAGAACTGCTCTAAAGATTGTGGGCCGCTGGAAGGCATCTATACAGCCAGAGCTACTGAAATCTTGAGGGAATTACACCCTGGAGAAGAGGACTTCAAACACTTGGTGGCCTTCATGGTCTTCATTCTCCCTGAATATATCGTACATTGTAGGATAGTGGCTTCAGAATGCACATAATTTAGCATTATTAACAATTAATGACATAAGCCCTAACAAGGTTAAATAATGTTTACATCCAGAGCAGCCTCCTGCTGACCTCAACAAACAGCATTTTCACATTTGATTTCTCTGTGAACAGCATTGTATTTGGAGACATTTTTTCTCTCTATTGCTTTCAGAGATGGAAAACATGCCTGTGAGATGTCAGTGTTTTGAGAAGTGGTTTCAGGATCTTTCCAAAGTAAGCAAGCAGACTGTGCTCTGAGCCAGAAAAAAAGAGCTGGTCCCTTTGGCCTCACATGACCTGACCTGTGGGCCATGGCTCTGGGAGCACCAGGAAAAGGCTTTGCAATGACTCTGGAAGGTGATTCCTGTTCTGTGCTCTGGGGATGAAAATCTGTTTCAGGCTCACTTAATGTCCCCGTGACTGGTAAGAGGAATAGTTAGATTGTTGGAATACTTACGGCACTGGGCAGGGGAATGTGCACAAATGCTCCTTTAGCATAATGAACTCCTATTTTAAGCTTTTTCATATCCTCTGTATGGGGTAGCACAATCCCTTTATGTTCTACCTATATATGATCACTTGGTTCTTGCAGACAAGGCATTTAAAAACACGTAAAACATCTTGGTATAATGTCTCCTTTTTGCTGCCAAGTCAGGCTCACAAACCTGTTACATCCTCTCTGCTCCACTGTTGACTGTGCTTTGCACAGAAGACCTGAGTAGCTGGAGAATTAGATGTAGCACCTAGGACTCCTTTGAAATTCTGCCATATGTGATGCCTTTCCTCAGAGATACCTCAGGAGAGACCTTCACGCTGCTGTCACCAGGCCCTGTTCATCAAGACGCTCTCCTCATTGTCCTGCAGGATGAATCCCCTAGCACACACAGCTTTCAATCTAAGAGATGTTTCTAAGAAGCAGGCGGGGATCTACAGTGGAAACACTTTACAGGTGGGTGTATCGCTGCTGTTCAAGGCCTAACAGAAGCTCATGGGGAGAGGTAAGGAAATTAAGTAAGCAAACTCAATTTTAAATGACAATATGGCTTTAATCATTCCCTTTCGTATAGCTTCAAGGCATGCTACACTCAACACTTTTGAAAATAACAAATAGAGGTACAACATTCCAGACAAATTAACTTTCTAACCAGCTGACAGTCGTGCAATGTAAGCTTTGCTTCTGTTTTTTAGGGGAAGACTTCTTGCTGCACTGGCAGTCAAATTGCAGGCATTTTAACCTTATCATACATAACCTCATACGCAGAAAAGTATTTGCAACAACTGAAGTATAAAGAGCATTCAACATATAAATATATACACATAACCCTTCATTCCTCCAATCAGCAACAGAACATATGTAATTACATAAATCCATATGTGAATTGCACTCTTGCCTTTCAAATGACTTTAAAATATCTTCATAGATACACAATATCCAGGATTTTAGTATTATTTTACAATAACACGGCACAGAACTTAAAATAGCAAAGTTTCTATGTTCCGGGCTTTATGAATATGGAAAAGTATTTTCCTGTTCCTGTATTGACAATGTAGCTCTGCTGTTTAAAAAAAAATAAAAAAAAGCTCTGTGGTACCTTTACCCTGCCAGAAAAATCCCTCCTTCTCTGAATGTGCCCTTTGCCTCTCATACAGAAGGCACAGCACAGCTGTGCTCATGGAGCACACACTCTCTACAGAGCAGAGAGTCCTTCAGTGCAGATCATGCCAGCTCATCCTTGTGCTATTTCTGTGTATCGTAATGATGCATTCATGTTCTTAATGAAAAGCAGAATTTTTTAATATATATCAAATCCCCTGAATTTTCCAGGATGCACTCACGCTGATACTGGTCATTACATTATTTATGTTAATGAGAGGAATCAATTAGTGATTTTAAGTTTTGGCATTACATATTGACTTTACACTCTCAAATAAGAGGACACCTGGGGCTCACTCTCAGGTGCAGCAGAGGAGGTGCATGAGGTGAATCAGTGTGTTTCTTCTGAGTATGGGGAAAAAAGGCAGATGGACATACGTATAGCTACAGAGCCCCAGAATAATTCTCTAATTTTTTTATAGATCTGTCTCTAGTTCATTACCATGTTGATAAACACAAGGAACCTTAAATGTTACTACAGCACTCATCTGGAATAAGGTGTACAATTTTGGGGAGGAAAAAAAGAGATTCACTGATACCAGATGAAAAGAGTGACTTTTGGAAGTTCAGGAGAATGGAAAGCCTATCTTAAAAGTGGAGACTAAAGGACTGGACTTGTTTGTCTTGGCAAACAAAGGCTGGGACAAGGTTCTCTTTGATCTGTAAAATGGGGCCAGATGAGAAGAAGAGCTCCTTAAATAACTGGGCATCAAAGAGGCAAAAGAAGTGGGTAAACTCACATGGTCCCACTTACATGACTGTGAGAAATGATAATTTTGTGATGCTTCTGCCTCACTTGAGGAAGGGAGGTTGCAGAATACATTCCCACAGATCTGTGTGGGCCGGATGGGGAAGGAAGGGAACTGGTGAAGGGGACTGCACATCAGGGAGCTTGCAGGAGCAAGGGATGGACTCTGTGAATCAGGAAAGCCTTTCAGATCTGGTAATGGATAACTGCCTAAGTACAGGAAAAGGTGTTTCACATGGCCTGCCCTCCTTGAGGATACCAAAAGGAAAGAGATCTGAAAGAGAAATGGCTCCCTAAAATGGCTTTTTAACTTCCGTTACTTTAACACTGGCCAGTCATATGCTGGAGACTCTTTTCCTGACCATAGTCCTTGCAGCATTTTTAGGAAGAACTTTGCCTTTTATTAGTGGCTGCCCAGGCACCTGGAAATGGCAGTTTCCATTCACAGAATCATTCTCAGTTTTACATGAGTCTGTGACAGTAGCTCGGAGGCTGGAAGATTTTGAATCCAAAGAAACCTGACTAACAGCAACACTGCTTGCACTCTTAGAAGAGTAAGTATAAACCATTTTGAGAAAGGCAGATTTTGTGTTTGTTTCTTGCTTGTAAATGATGATATAGCATTTTGGAAGAAAAGTGCAGCAGAGGATTCCATAATTAGATATTAAAACAACGATGATTTCCACTGCTGGCAAGTATTTGCCAA
Source organism: Pachycephala philippinensis (assembly GCA_013397055.1). Classification (NCBI taxonomy): domain Eukaryota; kingdom Metazoa; phylum Chordata; class Aves; order Passeriformes; genus Pachycephala; species Pachycephala philippinensis. The sequence continues at coordinate 237,083 of VWZT01008406.1, read as the reverse complement.
ATGTAGTTGCATAGACAGGGATAAATACAATCCATGCTATAAAGTAAATTAGCATGCCAAAAGTGATGAATTTAGCTTCATTGTAATTCTCTGGCAACTTCCTACCTTTAAAGGCAAATATGAAGCAAATAAATGCTAGGGCAGCAATGTAGCCCAACATAATTCCAAAAGCTACAATAGACCCCTCATTGCATTCCAGAATTATTGCTCTTGGGATTGAGAAATTTTGGTTTACAAAAGGTGTCCTAAATATTAGCCAGAAGGTGCAAATGACAACTTGAATTCCAGTGCAGGTGACCACAGTGGGAATAGGTTTATACATGCATTTCAGGAAATTTTGAAGCTTGGGATCAAAGCTGAAAGCTAGTAAAATTTTTAGTGACTTTATTAAAATACATGAAACGCAGAGTGTAAAACTTATGCCAAAGAGTGCTTGCCTAGTTTTACATTTGAATTCTGTGGGTACATCTATGAAGAAGACAGTGCTTAAAAAAATTAAGAAGTGGCTGAAGAGAATAATGTAGCAAACAGTCAGACCACCAGATGCCTTTACAACTGGTGTGTCCAAGTTTTTGGTAAATATTATGCAAATTGACAAAACCAACACAACCCCAAAAGCGGAGAGGAGGAGGAGGAAGATAGCAAACCAGTCAGTCCAGGCAAGGAAATAGATTGTCTTTCTGTAGCATGTGGTGCTGTTGATGGGAGCCCAGTAGCTTTTGTTGTTACATCGGTAGCAGTAATCCATGTCTGAAAGCAGAAAAAAAAGGGAAGATATCTTAGAAACCCAAAGTTAATAAACTGCAAAGTGGATTGTAGGGACTTGAGATACAGGAGCAATGTGGGAGGGGATGCTAAAGGGAAAAGACGGGTCCGACTGCTTCTGGCTCCTGCTGTCGCTGTCCAGGCGGAGGAGCTGCAGGGCTGCGGTGCCTGCAGTGGCACAAGGAGCAAGGGACAAACGCCTGGAGCTCCCTGCCAGCTGGGAGCGAGCCTTGCCTGCAGCCAGGGGCAAGGAGGGAGAATGACCAGGGTTCTAAAACGCTCTTGGTCATCACTGACCAGTGAAATGTGACCCGGCCAGAGCTCCAGACAGGCAAACTTTAATTGAAACCTGAACAATGACTCGACAGTAATCAATTCTCTTGCAAAAATTTGAACTGTTTTTCTTTCATTTGTCTATTTTAACAGGAAAACACCCCAGCATTCTCTCTACAGATAGCTTTTAAAATACAACAGCAAGAACAAACATGGCTTTAGATTTTAATTTGAAAGGTACTTTTACTTTGCAATTCCTATCCTCTGATATGGAGAAATTTCACAATTAATTGAATAAGAAGATAAAATTTACTTTTCTTCTGCTCTCAGGATATTAAAAGTACATGCTACCTTAATTTTCTTAACTCCATCTCTCTCCTCCATATTTAATTTTCCCCTTTAAAAATTTTTGCTTAAACCTATAAATGAACCAGTGGTAAAGTAGACATCAGATTTGATACTAGAAAATATTACTGTAGAGTTATATCAAAATACACAGTACTCTGTGGTAAGACACAAAATGTGCTGCTAAGCAAAATACATAACCCTTGAGCTTCGTAGGTTCATAGGCTTGTAGAATGATTTGGGTTCGGGGGGACTTTCATAGATCATCTAGTTCCAACCTGCCCTGCCAGGGGCAGGGACACCTTCACTACACCAGGTTGCTCAAAGCTTCATCCAACCTGGCCTTGAACACTTCTAAGAATGGGGCATCCACAACAACTTCTCTGGACAACCTGTTCCAGTGCCTCATCACCCTCAAAGTCGAGAAATTGCTCCTGACTGGACTGGGTGTGCTATGGAAAGACAGGGAGGAAAGGCTCTATTTAATGAGAATCAATCTCAGTGATAAATCAGCCAGAATTTCCATCCTAGCAAAGGCTAATGCTAGTTGGCTGGGCAATCTAATTGCTTTAAACTTGGCCTTTTAAGAAGCATTCATACCAAGTTTTTTGGGAAACTGAGCATAAACAAATAATTAAACAAATATTTAAATTATTCCAAAATTTAACCCGAGGTTGTCAAGGCAAATGATATCCAAGCAAAACAACTGCGTTTATGTATAAATGAACCTTGATTTGGACCACAATTCTTTACCTGTTTGGTTGCTGTAATGGTTTTCTGGGCAGTAAATACACTCATAGCAGCATGTGTGTGGACTTTCTGTAACCTTTTTCACCTGGCCTGGCTTGCAGTGCTGGGAGCATGTTGACTGAACCTTCTGCAGTGTGCAGAGGGAAAAAAAAAAAGAGATCGTCATCTCAGGCACAGCTAATTATGAAGGAACATTAATATAAACCTCCAGAATTTTTGCAATTTGTATTTATTTTTTTTTGGTGTCATACATATTCTAAGGAAATCTGAAAATGATGTTGAAAAAAAGACATCATAAGGTCCATATTTCTTACATTTCTGCCACACTCCAGTCAAGGAGTAATAGAATGGGGCATTACTTACCTGATAATTTTACTTTTGGGACCTGAATGCCAATCACTGCATTTGTAGATACCTTTAAAATCTAGATCAAAGTCTTTCATTCAGCTTTGAACCTGTATTTAGACTGCAGAGGATCATCTTCAAAGAATGCACAGAAGCATCTGATGGGGAATTTCAGTGAACGGCTTCACAAATGAGATCCTGAAACCCTGCTCAGCCACTCTGAGCCTAGGAAGGACACCTTGGCCTGGGGGAGACACTTTGGAGGATGCTCTGTACTGCAGCTCTGACATTCCTGACCCTTGCCAGCTTATCCCTGAGTCACAAAGCTCCACTCCTGGGTGTGTGATCGGGGCCTTCTCTTGGCGTCTCACTTCAGGTCCTCCTTCCAAAGACAATTTTTTGTCAAACAATCTGTCCTGAGGCACACTGCAATCTCCTCCAAGATGGAGCTAACAAGGAGGTGGAGACATTTCTTTGTGCCACAGTGGGAGAAGGTTTGAGGTTTCCTTCTGTCTTCGGTTGAGTTCACGTGCAGAGACTAGAATTCTGCCCACCTAGTAAGCAGCCTCTCCCTGTCCCATTAGAGGGGAATGCCTTGCAGCACAGAGCTGCACCATGAACTCAGACCTCCACCCATGCACGGAGGACAGATTGTCCAGCTGGAACTGGCCAGGGCCACCCACTAGTCCTGTCTGCACCAGTGCTGGGGCTTCAGGTGGCACCACCTACTCACGTTGCTGACCCCAGCTCTAACAGGAGCAAATGAACAACAAAATTTTCTTGTTTTTTTAAACAATAAAGTCAACACATCTGAACCTTCATGTAAAAAAAAAAAAAAAAAATAGGTGGTATGTAATTGAGGGCTTTTTATACACTATCATTTTTTATTTTAAAATCCCTTTGTAAGATTCTGGAATAGCATCCTTAGGACAGACATAACCTTCTAGGAGCATTCTGGATAAATAAATAAATTTTATATCACTGAGCCTGCTCACAGGCTAACACGCATCTCAGGGTGCATCAAAGGGGTTGAATAAACTCAGAAAGGATTCTTTGCTCTTAGAAGAGAACATAAAACCACACAAGAGATTTCTAGCTGACACATGCTTCAGTTGCAAGTGCTGCAGGAAGAAGAAATCATATGAAACGAATTTCACATGTTATGTCAACAAATTAAAAGTTACCTTTAAAGCCAGAAAATCTTTTTTTTTCTCTTCATCCTCAAAGATAAAGCCACCTTTCTTTGCATCATATTCTGCCATAGTGGTGATTTCCATGTGGCCGTCAATTTCTTTCCAAAGAAGCACATCATAACTGGTGCTCATATCTCCATTGGAGTCAAACTTGACTTCCTTATCATCATCAATGACTATAACCTTTTTAAGTCCTTCAAGGAGCTGCACATAAGTGTAAGGAATGATAACATACACCAGTATCATATCAGTGTGACAGACTGAATAGTTTAACATATGTATGATGATATCAAGTTAAAAAGAAATGCTTTTAGGACTAAGAGAAATATTAAAATTCAAATTCATTTTGTTTACAGAATTACATTATACAGACAATTCTCTTGGCCTTAAAAGTCTATTATTAAAAATAAAATATAACTTCATAAAATCATATTCATAGTATTTTTTTCCAGCCTTGAAAATTTTGGTATGCTGGTGGGAGAGAAAATATTTTTGCTTGTAAAGGGATCTTTTAGCACACCCCTTCTTGTAAAGAACAATAGTGGGTGGTGCTCCTGTTGTTACTTTACTGTCATCAGAATCAACCTGGGCAATGTTTGCTTCCAGAGTGAATTCCCCCAGCACGTCTGGAAGTACCTAGCACTGTTCCCAGCTGTGACTCTGACTGAAATTGTGTATGGCAAGGTGAGACTCAAAACTGTTAATAATCAATGAACAATATATGCCAATTTGCTCAGATGGGGAGATCAATGGCACAATGGCAATGAACAGGAAGGCCATATTTGATAGGCCACAGGAAATACCAAACCAAGGATGCTTTGGTAATGCAACTGTCCAGCTTCATATTGCAATTCATCCTGTTCAACAGGGGAAAAATTTCTGCCTCCCTCATCACAAACAGACAGATCAAAAAGGTCTGTGTCAATCTAGAAAAGGACAGGTTAAGGCCCACATCACCCACTCCCAGTTCACGGGGAGATCATAGAAGGACTCCCATTAGCTACCGAAGTTCTTAATTGAAGCAAAAGCTTTACTATTTTGCAGGACTAGTGATTTTTAGCAACAGCAGTTAACTGACAAGAAAAAAATTCGATGTTTGGTGAAAGGCTGAGTTCAACTGCATTTGAAGAGCACGCTGTTGCATGGGTCCATTTGTGATATTCATAGCATTTAACAAATGTGCTGACAGGTATACTACCTCAATAGACTTTGTCAAATTTATGTAACACATCTGGTGTATATAATATGCCTTTTTTTCATGTATAATGTAACTTTTTTGAGTGTTTATATAATTTATGAAGAACCAGTGTGTTTCTAACCAATTTGATTGATGCATTTGATCTGGATGCTGCACAGTTGTGTGGAACTGAACAGGATTATTTTTATTGTATATACTCAGACTATTCATTTAATTTTTCTCCTCCACTTTTCCAATTTCTCTAACAATATGAGAACACCAGAGTTTTTGAATACATCTTGAGCTTCAGACAGAAGGGGCTAATATTTAGCAACATTTTGGTGTAACTGTTTATTATTTTTGTGAAGCCTGTAACACCAATCACTCTATTGTTTCCCTGTATATGGAGATGTGTGATATGGAATATTTGAATCCTAAGATTTTTCTGTACATATATATCTCCCTTCCTAGAGGGTTGAATTTTCATGTAGAAGAAATACGTTATGAAAACATCACAGGGGAAATAATTATCTCTTTCAGTTCTCTGAACAACTCTCTCTTTAACAACTTAAAAGGAGTTTTAATTTGGACAGTTTGGGATTTAGTTCAGTACTGATGTAAATGTAGCTCTATAAAGCTGCATTCCTGCAGAGCAGTCCTGAATTTATCCAGTTAGCGTTTACTAATACATGTAAGAGTCTGATTGTTACTGGGTTATTGGTTGGTTGTTTTTTTTTTTTTTCAAATCCCATATCTTGGTTTGACCTGCCCTGACCTAGGATAAGAGGTCAGGGCAAATCAGAGTGCTTTAGAGGTTGTTTGACTTTTAAATGAACATTTGTTTAATCCTCTGAGTAAAAGTGTGTAAAAGTGAATAATCCTGAGCAGGTTCTTGGGTAAAAGGTCAGGTCAGGTTTACTTGTCTGATTTTTCCTCTTCTTTTCCCACCCAGTAGAGTGTGATAATGAGTACCTCACCCATCTTAAAGATTATATCTTTACATATAAGTCAAGCTCAGACAGCGGAATAATGTATTGCCTTTTCATTTCAAGTAGAGACTCGTTATAGAGGAAAATACTTGAATTAAGACAAAACAGATACAATGGTGAGAGAAAGAGAGAGAGGAAAATTGAAACTCTTTGATGAAGGCTCCTATCCTGCAGTATCCCCATCTCTCAAGAGCACTCATGATGTGCATCACAGTGGTTTACAGAAATGGGACCAACCACTAGTAGTCGAATAGCTGGTAAAAAGTCATTTAGTAAAAGGACTAAGGTTTTATCTCCAGGAATATGGGAGCAAAAATGAGATGAAAGTTAGGCAGAGAGAATGAGACCTGAGGGAATTAGCATCATACCTCCCAAGGAGTGAAGGCAGAGGGATCCTTGCAGTCTCTGTCTTTGCACTGCCCTTTAATGGCATGAGCTATAGCATAGACTGCAAGCATAGTGCTATGGATAAATCCCGGTTCAATGTTAGCATTCAAAAAATCATCTCTCCAGATCTGAGGTTTCCTGACATAATTTTCCAATAGATCATCCTGGGACTGGTTTGCAATGCAATTTTGAAAATCGTGATATTCCAGGTGTGCACAAACTGACAAAAGCATAATATATTCATGTAAGAACTTGTTGTTTTCAGAGGGCTTTCCACGAAGGTTTCTCAGAAACTCTTGGAATGAGGAGATGTCTCCACTTTTAAATCCAAATCCCACAACGGTTCCCAGCTGTCTGATATTGGGAATTGTACTGATCTTGACTGCAGCTGACCAGTTATCACTTGCAATCCAGATTTTTTTAACATGCCTCTCAATTGCCTTCCTGAATAGTTTGAGCACATGGAACTGTCTCATAAAGACAACAATAACATTTACTCTTGTTTCCTTGACAATCTTCTCAATTGCACGATCAACTTTGGTGTGAAAGGTGCTGTCAGAGAGATAGGCTGGCAGCATCTCTTTGAAAGCTATGCAGACGTTGTTCGCCATGGCCTGGACCCCAAAGCTCTCCAGAGCGAACCGCCCATTGTCATCATCAGTGGCTATTACCCCGATCCAGTTCCACCCAGATTCACAGATCAAGCGGGTCATTGCTCTTGTCTGATGAAAATCACTGGGGATAGTCCTGAAGAAAGAAGGAAACCTGATTTTGTCACTGAGGATTTCAGCTGATGATGCAGGACTGACCTAGGAAGAGCGAACAATTCAGTTACGGATGTGGTCTCCTCCAAAGGATGCCAAGAGATCCAAAGCTGCCGTGATTGCTCTTTCTTCCCACCTGACTTGGGCTCCCTCCTCCTGTGAGTGAGCATCAACGAGCTGCAGCCAAAGGTGGCAGGTTCTTTCTCCCTGCTCTTGGGATGCAGACTTGTGCCCAGTACCAGTTACATCTTTTTTTTCACTCTCTTCCACATAATTCAGTGAAGGCCGAGAACAAAACTTTTCAAAATGGATATGACAGTAATGATGGTATAAAGATTTTGGTTTATTCTGTTCAAATACCATCAGCACGCTCTTCAAAACAATATTTAAAACACTGGCTATTTTTTTGAGTCTCTATTCAAATTACTAGTACTCTTATATTTTGTACTATTNCTCTCCAAGACTTAATTATTATATTTCAAAAGGATCATTAAATCTGTTGGAAGAACCTCACAGAAAAACAAACAGTAACCAATACTACAGAATGCTACAATTCTTTCATAGAAAAGATTTATTATCCTTTTCTTGTGAATGTAGCTAGAAAAACATAAATAGAACATTGCTATTTAAATCTATCCAGTTTTAATCCTTTTTTATTTTTTATTGGAACTTTTTTCCCCTATATTGTTGGCAGTTCTTAAAAAATAAATCTAAGATTTCCAAAATGAGAGTCACCTGTCTGGAGGGGATACCAAAATCTTACTGTGTCAGAATATTGCAGATGCTATTGATAAGAAAAATCTGTTGGGTCCCATTTTCCGTCTATGCCTTAATGCAGATTTTTTTAGTCACTTGCCTTTTGATTATGTTCAAGTGTGGCATTTTAGTTTTCATACTTACTACAGCTCCTGTGGTGGCGTTGGAGGTCAGAATTACTTCCTACCATTGTAGAGGAGAAGATTCAGTTAGCAGTTATCTTTAGTTCAGATTTTATGTCTTTTCCATCTATTTGGTTAATTTATATCTATTGCCAAAACCAAAGTGCAAGACAGGATGGTGTGGAAGTGGATCTGCTTCTTCCTTGTTAGTCCTGGCCTTGATCCCAACTCTTTCACAAAGGTGAAAGTAGGAATGTAAGCATGGGCCTTAGCACAAGTGTGGGACTGTACTAGTCCTAGAGAGGTCAGAAATAGAGAAGGATGTTTTGGGAAGGACCAGTGTGGATCTAAACTGTTGTATTCTTTCACTTCTACAATTGTTTCAAGAGTACCAGGAGTAAATCTTTGTTTTAGAGCAATCTTCCTCACTTCCCTGTCCATAGTTTTAACTGACTCCAACATTTAATTTCTCTTGGGCAGGAGAGAATTTCTGAATTTCTGGTCAGATTTGACCTGGTCTCTTTTTTTTTAGCTTGAGATTGAGTATTGTCATATTCACCACCAGGCAGACTGGACATAGCAGCTGTAACTTCGCTGCCTGAACAAAGTCCTTGAGTGTTACCTGAGGTACATTGGAGTAACCAGGACTGACTAAAGGCACTGCCAGGCTGACAAGAGCCCAGCATCACCCTGAAAGAGCACTTGGATAAATGTGCCTCGGGTACATAAAATATCGCTTACTGCTTTTGTTTGGGCAAGAGAATCACGCCCTCCACTTGGAGCTGAAGCCCACCTGTCCTGATGTCCTTAGGTTAAACCAAATCCCACCCTGTAGTAAATATGCGGCTTTTGCAATTCCTGTGATCAGAACCTTTATTCTAAGCATGGTAAATCTGAGTGTCTGTCCAAAATAAAAAAATTCCCTCAAACCTACCTGTGGTATTAATTGCAAAGCCAACAGCCTTGACACTGCCATTGACACCTCTGAGTAGCTGGCTCCAGTGACTGCCTTGACTCTCGGGACGTAGTCTGAGTAATTACACTTGAACTCCACAGCATCCTCAGAAGAATTGAATTTAGACAGAAATCTCAGAGCAGACGCCATGGCTTTTGTAACTTCTGCACAAGTATCGTAGATTTCATAGCCCAGAGTAACTCCAGATAACAGTGTTGAGTTGTTGATGGTTTCAATAGCATGTATCATTGCAAGTGTCTGAAGAAAAACTTGAATTTCAAAGCTGTCAGGAAATATAGGTGGTAATTTTTAGAAAAACTTTGTTGGAAGCAAGGGTGGAGCAAAGTCTTTTAAAAAAATGTATTTACTTTCACTAAAAGCATGAAGCAAAGAAAAGGAAGTACTAAATATTTCAGAATAGAAGAAAATATTTCAGAGGTCAAGGTCTCCAGTGGTTGCATTGGTGTTTCTAAAATACTCTTCAGACCTGATGAAGTTAGCACAGCTATTTCCCCTCATCTCCAGTGGATGTTATAACAGATGATTAATAAGAACTGTGCTAGTACAAAATGTCTGCAATATAACCAACCCTCCTCTCAGGCAAGCTTCTCTAAAGATTACAAATCTTGTGAACTAAATTAAATTTCAGATGAACCTGAGATAATTTATGTCTCCATAGAAAAATAATGGAAGACAGACAAAATTATCAACTTAATCAACATTTTGACATAAATCCAGATGGATACCTGCATGCCTAGCTGATTATTAGATTCAGAAGTGGGATTAAGTTGTAAAATTCAAATAAAATTTGTGGATTTGCGCCAGTATTTCAATTTTTAAAAATGCATGTTTGGAATTCCTGGTCTTAGGAAAGGTTTATTATATGCTCAAAATGAAATTCTTCACCAGGTTTCCTTCTTATGCATTCCAGTAAAATGGATGTTTCAAGTACATTAGGATTTGGAGCCAACAGAATAAATATTCTGATGCACAGAATGTATGCATGATGAGGTGTTTATATGTAGTCTATCCTATAACATAAAAATCTATAATTCAAAGTGTAGTAATTATAGTAATTTTAAAAATAGCTACAATGTCATCAGCATGGTACTAGCACAGATTATAGCTGAGCTGCCTCAGAGATGGGAGGCAGACTTTAGTATGGGCTCAGGTAAAATGGCATAGTCTGCCTGTGTTCAAACCATGTAGGTTCAGCTTCATAACAAATAACAAATAGCTGCCCAGCAGTCTTTCAGACCTATAGCAAATTAGCATTTCCATGGAAATCAGATGATAGCAGAAACCTCCAAGGCTATTTGATTATCTCTGAAGATTGAAATAGGATAAAATGCTCATTCCCTTCCTCAGTCACCCACGATATTTTTTATTGTAACTTTGCCATACTTCGTATTAATTTACGAGAAATTTATGTGATGTCCAAGGAATTTTTTAAGACTAAGCCAAGCAAGAGAACCAGAATTTGTTGGCCTTAATATAAGAGCTACATGCCCAATGTCAGTGCTCTCTTCTTTGCTGTATGTGTGATTACTCACCCAGCACAATTCTGAATTACTGGCTTGATGGGATCTTCTTCTGGATGCAGCATTTCGCTGTGAACTGCAAACAAGCCTCCAATAATGATGTCCCCGGGAGAACTGGCACCCACAAAGTCGTCAGCATTCTGGCAGGAGAAAGCGATGTCAGTGCTGATCACAAAGCAGGGGATCAAAAAGATAACAAATTGCATGTTTCTGTTTTGCTCGCTCGCTCTCAGCTTTGAGTCAATCAAGCTGCAGAGCCAACAAGCAGTGCTCCTGTGTCATCTGTAAAGAGCAGCAAAGGACAAAGGCTGCACTCAAAAGTTGGTCACACCTCTAAGGTGCTTGTATTTGCCTCACTGGCCAGGGCTATTTTACTGAAGGTACTAAAGCAGTGCTGTCACATAAAATGGGAGGGTGCAGCAGTGTGAGAGTGGAGAGGGAGGGAGAAACATAAATGAGTTTAAAAGGAAATGCTGGACATTAAATCTCTTATGTTGTGTTCAAAGTTTATGATATCTTATCTGAAACATGTGGCAAATATTTTGGTATAAATCTGGGCTTGTTTTGAATACCTTCCAACTGAGTGCAGGGTGCAAAGAAGCAATCATGTAATATGGTAGTAGTGACACTGCTGTGACAATGTTTTAAGAGCCTGGTCCGAAGAATGCTGAAATATAAAAGACCTCCCTGTCACGGTGTGCTTTATATCAGACTCTGGTTCAAAAATCCCAGCCCCAAACTACCGAAAGACTGCTTTTCTCTCAACTCTTTTCTGTATGTTTTTAAATCCTTGTATAAAAATTGTTTGGATAAGTTAATATTCATGGTTCTGAGGCACATGTCCCAGGGACTTCAGTGGGCTTTGGATCAGGTTCCATATTCATGAACCAGGCCAAGTCTGCTGCTCATTAATGTGATAAACACAGAACAGTGGGAAATAATAACATTAGCCCTAGTTTTTGCTTTCTTCCTCCTCTGACTGAGGACACCAGCGCACAAACAGCAGCTCCTGTGCTGTGGGAGGAATGGGAAGTGGCTGTTCTCACCGCCACTGTTCCCCTCATTCACAGGAATCAGATGCTGTGCCAAAAGGGAACTGGGGGAAAAGAGAAGCAGAAACTGGACTCCCAGCTTTCATAAACTCCAACCTTAAACATCAAAGTGAACCTCCTTAGGACAGAAACACAACTTATACTGGTAAACAATATCAATTCGTGTGAGGGACACAGATCTGACAATAATGTCTCTCTGTTTCTGACATTGGTTTATTTCTCTGTTTTCTTATAATGGCTTCTTCAGATTTTGCTTTTTTTGGCAGTGTGCCAAAACACTCCCAAAAGAATGGGTTCAGTCATAATGTTTTTTGTCTGTGATTGTATAAAACCTAGGTTTTACACAGAAAATTTGAACCAAGGTTTATTTATTGGCAAACAAAATTAGAAATGGGATGTCTGTTATGCATTCTTTCTGATAAGCATAATACATACCATATAAATTATTCAAATTATTATATTTTGCTTGTTTTCTCAGTAGACTCTTTGTAGTAAGAGTATCCATTTACAACCAAGATATTTCTTGTAAATGCAAATGCAACAGACAAAATACTTGCAAGTGCAAATGTTAATCCCTAGTTAAGTAAACATTTGGCTTCTTTATTATAACAGTTTGTGTTTCTTTCATCTGCCTTCTTTCTTTCCATATGACATTCCCACTGCTGGGTCAGTGCAGATAGTAAACAGCTGCCTACCTTTTCTTTAATGTATCTGACTACATATATTTATGGGCAGATGTTGATAACAGTTTATTCAGCTTCTGCACTGACTCACAAGAATTCCAGCTATTCCAAAGGCTTTCCTCTTGACTTACAACAGCATTAACCATATTCAGATGTTGGCCCTGAGTTATGACACATTCACCTGCAAATATTCGTGTACTCATTCCTTTCCAGCCATGTAATGCACCCTGAAACCTGGTTCCACGTACTCTAGTGTTTCCTTTACCTTGCACATAATTCTGTATATAAAACTTGTGTATACTTAGATGTAACTAAAGCATAAGACTGGAGCTAGACATTTCCTTAAGCAAGCCACAAGAAACATTAGTAGAAAATGTAACTTTTAAGGGTTTAACACTAAGTATTGTAATAAGGACTCAATGGAAATACAGTACTGATCATCTGAAACTTCAAATTAGTTATGATTTATGATTAGAAGCAGAAAAGGAACTTTACTCTGGCCAATCTCTAAAAACCCAATAATTTCTATAGAAGAGGATTTTACCTACAAATAAAAATTCCTTACTTGGTCACTTTGGAAAGTGGAAGTTGACAAAATAAACATCACATATAATTGATGCATAATTTCATGTTATTTATAAAAACACCATAAAAAGAGGTGTGCTTTCAAGTCAACTACACAGATTTTATGTCACAGTGTATTTTCAAAAGAAAGAGGTTTTATTGTTTTTGTTTGTTTTCAAGACCTATATCTCATAATTACTACTAGTGATGAGAAGTACGTAGCAGTCTTACTGAGATACCTCAGCCTAATCTGGTATTGCAGAATTTACTTCCACTGTTTGCAAATATGCTTCTTCTTTGGCACTTAAATGCAATAGAAATAATTGTACAGTACAAAGTGTTCCTTGTTTCAAATTTAGTGACATATCATGGACATAACACTAGACTTTCACAGCTGTCAGCATAGGAGTATTTCCTGGCAGGTAGATTCAAGGATAAGTCAGGGGAATTTCTTGAAGTACCATCATCTCCTGAAAGCTGCCTCTAATGGACTGTGCAAAGATGGTAAACATGACAACAATGCCAATAAACAGTTAACAATCCCAAAGCTACTGTAAGAGCCACAGATGAACCGTACGAGACTCTGAGGATCTTGTGGGAGACAAAGAAGCCCTGTCAGTATCTCTGTGTGCCCCAAAGTTACCTGTTGCCATGCCAAAATGGTTACTTCTTCCACTTGGACTTTGAGAAGCACCAGAATTGGTGGGGTTTGGAGGATGGCCCTGTCAACACCTCAGCACTTATTCTTCAGGTGACTTCCTGTAAATTTATGCCTGATAAATTTTTGGCAAAGTGTTGAAAGGACCCACAATTCAAAATGTACAAGAGAAGCTGGGGGACTCGAATGTGAGACCAACAGAGTGTACCCTCACAGCAGCGGGCACCTGTAAATGGATCTCCTGCTCCTCCTATCTTTGCAGCCTCTAGACCTGGACAAGGTATGGCTTTTGTGCAGAAGGAAGTTTTGCAACTCTCAGTTGCTTGATCCAGCAACTAGAGACTACACTGTACATGAAACAAAGACCAACATTTTGGCTGAACTTCTTTGTGCTAGCTGTTGTTTCTCATGGAGAAGATAATGGCTTAGATTCCGACAGGAATATCTTTTCTCTGAAGCCCATTCAGTCAGACACTGTTAAAGGAGAAAGACATTTTTCATTACTTTCTATTTTAAACTGGTTTTAATTGTGCTGTTTCCAAACCAACATACAACAGATAGCAAAATCCTCTGCCAGGCATGCACAATAGCTAAGGGAAGAAAGAAAAATTTAGTTATTCTCACCGTTATTCAAAGGAGTAGGGTAACTCCCCCCCAGCTCAGACAGGACTTACCCTAACACAATGGCAATTGTCCTTTTTGAAGAAGCCAGCCACATTCAAATAAAATCCCATCACTTGCATCAAGAAGATTAAATACTGGTTAGTATCGCCAGCTTTCTTGATCAATAGAACCATAGCGTTAAACCCAGTGATTCTGATTTACTAAATTTCTTTTAAGGAAGTTTAAACAATGGAAAAAAACCCAAAAGAAGCAGGTATTTCATTACTTGATTTCAAGTACCTTTTAAAAATTGTTCTATTTATTGGGACATATAAAGCTTAATATTAAATATGAAAATTAAAGAATGGGAAGACAAATGCCCATTTGTTTGATTTGTGGTCTGTTATAAAAAACAAACAAAGATAAAAATTAAAAATACATCAACAGTGAAATGGAATTTGGATGGAAGCTAACAGTTCACATTAATTCCTGAGAAACAAACTAACTCAGTTTTCAAGTTCATTGGGTTTGTCCTCTAGAGGGTGTCAGCTGAGCTGCATGATGGGAAGGACAAATCCTGTTTTTCGTTATCAGGTCACAATGTTGTAATGTGCCTCCTGATGTTCCTTGAAAGTTGAATTTCCCCTGATGCAAATAACCTTGTTGGAGTACTTTTGGTGGAAAACCGAGATGCTGGGGCATGGCAGTGCCTTCAACCTCCTCCCTGGACTGTCAGGGACATCCTGGGCAGTCTCACAGCAATTTCTTTTGCAAAAAGTGTTTTAGTCAATAGTCCATGTTGTGCATATTCAGTGCACCTCTGCTGTTTATGCTAGGAAAAGGACACAAGAAATTAAAACAGGATTGTGAAAGGGCCTACATTTGAACTAATGCCTATATTTTTTTTTTAGTTCAGATCAGATATGTTTGTTTCACTTAGCTTTTCTCTGATATTTTAATATACTTAGATTAAATTTTAAGTCAATACAATTTTGACATGAAAAATCAAGGGGATTTGAATTTTCTGTTGTTGACAGAAAATACTTTTGCAATTCCAAAATTGAATTTACTTGTAAATTACCTGGTTGTTTTTTTTTTAAATAATCCAGCAATGCTGATCCTATCCCACCCAGCCAAGACAGTCAGCTGCATACGTTGGATGCAGGACAATTTCATAAATGCCAGCACAGTAGGAATGACCCAGCTTATTGCGATGACATTTTCAGAATTTTTCACCAGGTTTTATTTCTCTCCTTTGTTCCATCTCCTTCTCTCTTAATTGAAAAACAGGAGAGCAAAAATGTCATTCATCTGTTGACAATGCAAATATTTGGTCCCAGCCTGTAGTGAAAGGGTCACCCAGAGGGAAAGAAAACCTCTAGCTTAGGTATTTGGGCTTTCTCCTGAGAGGCTGAAGGCCAGGGGTGCTTCTGCCAGTGACTGCTCACAATCCTAGAGTGAGATCTTTGCTACATAAAGGAGGGGGCTCAAATCTTCCTTCTCCCAGTGTCCCCTACTCACTGGCATGTCATTGACAATTTGTTTGAGAAAGCCCTTCTTGCCTGAGCAGTGAGAACCCTCCTAAGAGACTCAGCATATTCAGAAATTCCTGGGGTTGTATTGCCTAGTATATTTGGCATGTTTTGGAAATGCCTCTCAGCAAGAAAGTCAGGTTGGAGATCATCTCACACAAAAATGCCAATGGCAAGCAGGTGTGAAGTTGGTGCCAAGCGTCTCAGCATTATTAATATGGAGGAACACAGTTCAAAATAAAATTAGGTTTATAAGAATTTAAAAATGTTAGTGGTTACAGTTTTTAGACATCTCCAAGGGTATTGATAGTGGAGAATCTGAAAGTGTTGGTTTTGAATACAGGCTGTTAAAGGGACAGATAACCACATAAATCGAGATAGCCATCTTGGTGACCTTGTGCTTATTCTCATTAAATCACTTTTGCAAATAGCACTTAGTGATTTTTTAACTCTTGCACTGCTTGTCCCACATAAATTCCTTTAAAAATAATTTCTCTTCAGTAATTTTGGAGGTAAAACAGAACTGGCAATATTAAACAGTAATTTGAATAAAAGAAATGAAAATAGGTTTTGGAAGCAGGGACTGAATGTTTAAAGGAATGAAAATTAAGGGAAATGAAATGTATCATGAAAACACTCACCCAAATGTTCAACTCTATGCAAATATCAGCACAAAAAGAAGAGAGAATTCATTTGCTTTCCTCCCTCAGCATACTTTAATGAGAACACTTTTGGAAAACATGGATTTAAGACTCTTCATATAGAGAAGAAAATCAAGTCCATGTCTCCCAAATGTGCTGGCTGACAGAGCCTAGAACGGCACACCAGGAAAAGAGCAGGTCTTCACTTCCCCGATTTCATAAATCATCTTGTCACTGTCTTGAAACCGCGTATCTGAGCAAATATAAAGCTTCCCTGAATACTTAGTTATCTGACACAGAGAAAGATACTTTGGGATTGGACTGGAGGATTTCCAGATGTCCCTTCCAACATCATCTATCATGTCGTTCTGTGATAATACTCAATACACACTCAATAGTGTCTGGGAGGTATAGATGTCCATAGACGCCAAACTGTAGAAGATGCAAGTGGGATTTGAGGCTTCTCTTAGGACAAACTACTGTAGGGAGTCCTGAGCTCAGCCAGCAGTTCTTGGGGAACTCTGTTTCTGAGAACCTAAATCTCCTTATGTTTGTACAGGAGATAAGCTGTTAGGAGCTCCTTACCCAGCTGTGAGGAGCTCTGCAGGCAAGGAACAAGATTCCTGAAGGTAGATAGGTTTTGTGCCTTAGCTAGCTCAGTCCAGGTTTGATGCTTATTTATTCAAGGTTGTCATTGTCACCCTTTTGCTGGACCTTTTAATTTACTTTGGTTTTCTCTTCAGATCTTAAAAGATTTCAGTTCACCTTACAAGATTTAACTGATTGTGTTATAAAAGTAAACATACAGCTGCAAAGAGAGTACAGGCAGAACAGGTGACACTCATAAAAATTCCTTTCAGATAAGGAAAAGAACCCAAAACAGCAAATCCACGAGTCACTCTGGAGGCTGACTTCAACCTTCAGATTGAAAGACTGAGGAAAAAACTAAAAAAAGTTTCACACATTAAAACCATTGGGAGTGCTTACTACTAAAATGTTCACTGTTATAATTTTGTAGAGTAACATTCTACACATTTCCTACAGAATATTGTGCACTGTTGGTTAAGGGCAGCTTACATATAGAAAAATACTGCATTACTGACTTTGACTAACAAGAAAATAGGAAAGAAAATTTTGCTTTAAGTAATTTCTGTTCCCTGACAAGAAATTGTCTTTGAAGATATATCTCAAGGATGGATAAACACACTAATCTGCAGTTACTCTCACAAGCATTCTGCTTATGCACATTTTTTAGAAATACAATATGAAACAGCTACCAGGACATAAACCCACAACGGATCTTAAGTTTGGTATTAAATCTCTTTGCAATCACCCAGCCTTTAAAGCTGAGGGTCATAGAACAACTATCATGACCTCCATTAATTGGAAGAAGAAACAAGTTATGTCAGCAGCTATCCAAAACACGGCAAAAATTTACTAGAATCAACCAAGAACAGAGCAAAAAATACACTAGCTAAGTGAAGTTTTCAGCTTTTTCTTTTACTTGTTGCCAGAGATTTTTAGATATTTTCTCCAGTAGATTTCCAGGCATTCAATTTTCTGCAATTTTCAGGTACTTCCATCATGTCCTACACAGATGAAATGGTTATTGCCACACTGCCAGACAGAAATTTCATGATTTCATAGAAAATCAAGGAAATTTTATTTGGAAAAAAAAAAAAAAGTTAGTATTTTCCTAGAGGTATACTTAAATATTTCCATGTTTAAAAGACAGGGATATGTACCAGTCTTTCCTGTTATGTGGGGCCACTCAAAAGTCTGAAAGGATAAGTATAAAACCTTGCACTACAGGTTATTCTAAGGTTTCCCCTTCTTTCAACATAAAAAGGGTTTTATATAATTTATAAGTAATCCAGAGGGGCAGCAAGAAAAAAGAACTTAAGGAGTTTGAGGCCAATGCACATAGTGGTTTTCTGTCTGTTGCTTTGGTTTGGTTTGGGTTTTTTTGTTTGTTTGGTTTGATTTGGTTTTAAATTAGAATGGTTTCCTTCTTTTCACACATCAATTCATTTACGTAAATTTCCATCACCCGCTGGGGAAGCTCTGTTTCAATGTCACTCCTAGTGATACGAAAAATCATATTTTTGTGGCAGCTAATATCCAAATTGTTCAAATCCTTCCTCTACCTCTAATACATTGAAATGCAGATACTGCTTCTTCTAAATCTGTAGAATAAATGTACTTATGTGGATGCAGAATTCTTTCACATTAATTTGTCTAAGCAGTCGAATAAGGGCAGCAGATTCTTAGACACATAGAATGGTTTGAGCTGAAAAGGACCATTAAAGATCATCTAGTTCCACACCGCCTGCCATGGGCAGGGACACTTTGCACTAGACCAGGTTGCTCAAAGCCCCATTCAACCTGGCCTTGAACACTTCCAGGGATGGGGCATCCACAGCTTCTCTCACAAAATGTTCCAGTGCCTCATCACCTTCATCATAAAAAATGTCTTCCTTATATACAATGTAAATCTACTCTCTCTCACTTTTAAGTCATTGCCTCTTGTTCTGTCACTACAGGACTTGCTTAAAAGTCTTTCTTCATCTTTCTTGTAAGCTCCCTTTATGTACTGAAAGCCTGCAAATGTTTTCTCATTGTTCCTGAGACAATATCTTGGTTAAAAAAGGTAATGTCATTACTTCCACATGAAAGCATTCACAAATCATCAACCAGGCACAATAAAAACCTGATGATGATAATAATAATAATGATGATAATGATGATGATGGTATGTAGCATAGTTCCCATTAGAGTCTGTGAATATATCTGTAGGTTAATGAAAGGTGATTCATAATATCATGATTACAAGAAGTGAGGCAGTAAAAAAGGTCTCTGCACAGGTGCCACATCCAGTTCTATCTCATTAATGAGAAATTATGAAACAGAAAAGTAAATTATTTTCTGCATTATGCCAGAGTAATTTACAGCCTAATTCTGCAGAGATGTTTAGGCTACACTCATCTGTACCCCCCAGGGCTGAAACATGACAGATCTCCAGATTAAGTGTGAGACTGACATGTTTAGAAATGCCGCAGTATGCCTTCCAATTCAAAGCACAATGTGATCTATTAAGTACAAAGGTCTTTGAAGACAGAAGGTTTACTAGGAAATAAATGTAAATGGAAACAAGAAAGTAAAGAAATGGAAAGTGAATTTTAGGGTCAGAATTGTTTAATCCCGTAGATCCAATGAAAATATTTGGAAAAAAAACCCATAGTCTCCAGAGTTTCTCATCAAGAATTTAATTCCCATGAGGGCTTTCTCTTTCTCTAAAGGTCTAACCCTTATTCAGTCTGGTTTATTTATGTTATTTCCGATTTGTAAACAGTGCATTTCCAAGTGCCTTGTTTTTAATGAAGTGTAGCAGTAGTATTTGATTGGAATTTAGATAAATGAGCAGATAAGTCCATGCACATTTTCTGCAAGCTTATATGCAAATACATGAAAAATTAAAAATGTAGCTAGATAAAGACCAAGGGCTGGTCTCTGTTGCCACATGTTATCATTCTTCACCCCAAAACAGAATGTATTATGAGATCTACAAAGTTTCTCTGTGGAATTCCCCTGACTGTTGACATAATGTGATGTGGTTTAGTGGCTATGGTGGTATTCAGTCAAAGGTTGGACTTGATAATCTTGGAGGTCTTTTTTAACCTTAATGATTCCATAATTCTATGAAAATAGTCCAAACAAGGGCAACAGAACTGGGAAGGGCGAATCCAACATGCTAAAAGCATGGAATAAAACCTGTCTCTTGGAGCACCCTTTACTACTATCACAGTAACCCAGGCAGCACTTCAGGATGCCCTTAACTCCAGTTAGTTCAGATTGCAGGGGGATGTACTGCTAATCCTGCACAAATGTTCTGTGCACTTAATCACGGAATCCATCTGTTGATAAGAGACACAGCAAAGACCTTTCTGGTGTTTTCAAAACACGTAGCAGGTGGAACAGGTGGCGTTGAAGGTGTTCTAGGTGAAGGAAAGGACTAGCTCGGGCTGGATGGAGCTGAGGAGATACTCAGCCTCCTTTGGCTTGGTGTGTTATACAGAGTAGGGAACAGGCAAGGTGGCTTATTTAATGTCAGTGGTTTGGGAAGTGTCCTGAACCACTGGGAACCTGAATGCTACTCGGCACATCCAGTATGTCTTTACCAAGGAACCCGTATCAAATCAGATCTTCTGTGTGATGCAAGATTTCATACTGTGCCCTCCCCAGGCATGCCTGGGTTTCTGTCCACTATCCCAGCTATCCCAAGGACCTTGTCCTTGGCCAGGATTTACACTCAGAAGTGCTGAAAACAGCATGACCACTTTGTGGCTGAAGTTAGATCTTTGACAGTAAGCAATGTAACTCCTCTTACGCAGATATTTTAATTAATTTTCCTCCAGAGAAGATTCCAGAATCTGTCACCAGCAAGAAGTTGTGATTTTTTGTAGAGCACAATACTTCTGTGACTGTGTACATGTGACAAAGTGAACTTTTATCTAGTGTTTGCTTAGCAAATAAGGACCTAATCAAGAGCCCATTGAAGTCAGTGGGAAGGATACTATTGCCTCTGGATCAGGCATTGAATTGCTCTCACATATCATTAGGTATAATGTATATATTAAATGCTTTTAAAAATATTGTCCAGATATATAATGAAGGAAACAAAATATTTTTTTTTCTTCTGTCCCAAAATTTTAAAATAATTGGCTCTAACATCTTCATTACTGGTAAATACCATTTCATCAGTAACAAACAGGGGACAATAGTGGCAAACACTTGGTTCCTGAGCTTAGAAAATACTTGCGTGAAGTAAGTCAGACTAGCAGTGCATGAATGTCTCTCCATCCAGGAAACAGCCTCACCCCCTCATCATTCAAAGCCTCACTCCTGCATCTCAATACAGAGCACATGCTACAGATGGGAATATGCAAAGGGACAAGCGGTGGTCTTGCTTCCAGATTAATTGAGGGCCTGAGCAACTTCCAAGTGAAGGCACTGTTTGTCCCTGTGTCCTTGTGTAGTGTGGCTAATTGATCTCAAGAAAAAAAAATATTCTGGAGTGAAAACTAGACTTATTCAGAGCAACAGAACACCAGACTCAGATACAGAACACTTGATAAATTCTTAGTGCAGCATGCTTCTGTTCATGCCTGGCTGGAAGAACATTGGTAATATTCCTTAAAAAACAGAAAGTCAAACCTGGGGAAGGAGAGGAGAGGAGAGG
>VWZT01008406.1:162445-209528 GCA_013397055.1 Pachycephala philippinensis | reverse complement strand
GCGGGAGCCGCTGCTCGGGTCCGGCGGGGACGCGGCTCCGAGCCCGTCCCTCAGCCCGCGGCGGGCAGGGCGGCAGGCGGGAGGGGAGGCGTGTTGCAGGACCGTAACCATGCCCTTGGGTCTCTCTTCTTGTCCCCCGCCGCGCTCAGAAACACACTTCGGCAGCGAAGCCCTCTCCTCGGAAGAAGAGGATGCGGATGCTCGCGACGGCGCGCTGACAGCCGCCGACCAAAGCGCGTCTTCGAAGAAGAGCATCACGCAGATCATGAAGGACAAGAAGAAGCAGACGCAGCTCA
This sequence comes from Pachycephala philippinensis, assembly GCA_013397055.1. Classification (NCBI taxonomy): domain Eukaryota; kingdom Metazoa; phylum Chordata; class Aves; order Passeriformes; genus Pachycephala; species Pachycephala philippinensis. The sequence goes on along the minus strand of VWZT01008406.1, from coordinate 209,232 downwards.
CCCTGCAATGGTAGGGCTCCGGAGAGCCCCCGCTGCCCTCCTGGGGGGCTCCAGGCCTGAGCCGGCTTGTCTGTCACACTCAAAGGGACCTTTCTCTAACAGCTTAGCCGGCAAGGAGGGCGACGTCTCAGTTCTTTTAGAGAGAATTTGTCATTTTTGGGGTGTTTCGTTAGTTGGTTTTTAGTTTTTGTTTTTGTTTTGAGGGATTTTTTTTTTTGTATGAGCCTCATCTACAAATAAGGACGCCCATCCCCAAATTTCTGAGTTTTGAAATTATCAGAAGTCTGTCACTTAACAGAAGTCTCGGTCAGAGTCTCACACTGTGTGGCTATCAATGAAATGCATCATCAAAATGTAGAAATGAAACATTTAAGAATTGCATCTGTGAATGTCTGCTTTAATTATTCTTTAAGGCTGTGATAGATTTTCAGTGTTTTATAATGCATTTCTTTTACATTATGTTCTCCCACCCATTGAAGCCCTACCTTTGGTTTGTTTTATCTGGGCAAAAAAGTTAACCAAATAAGAGGTCAAATTCTGCAGACATTAATTAATAAATGTTTCTATTAAAGTACACTTGAAATTAAGAAGGAGTGCTGTTGAAGTAAATGGGAACTTAATTACCAAATGCAGACTGTCAATAGAGATTTTTTTTTCTTTCTAACTGAAAAATTAGATTAATCCAAATTATTCAGTTTCTTATTCTAGTTTACATCTGACTTCTGAGTGTCAATAGTTAAGGATTTAAGTCTGGTGAGTCAGTGCAAAATTATTCAATATGCAGCACTTACTACACAGTATTTTCTTACAGATTTGAGTAATTTGAGAAACAAATTTATTGCACTTCATCCCAGGAGTAGTGAACAATGCAAAATGATACAGAAAAAAAGCCAGCAGGACAGCAGTGAAATACTCAGCTGTTGCCAAGGGTTCTGTTCAAGTGAAGACAGTCAGGTTTTTGCTTCAGTTTTAAAAATTTTACTTTAATGACCATCATTCAGCACTTGTATTCTGTAAACTGATTGGGAAGCTACACAGAAACTCATCTCCTTCAAAAAACGCTGTTCTTTGTGTTTTCACTGTGATTTGAAGCGTTTTCAGGTCCAGAGTGGAAATTAAAAAGCAAAAGGAGGAAGAAAAGAGACATTAGCTCAGGTGTTGAGGATACAGTGAGACAGAAGATGCAAGTCCAGGTCCCTGCTCTTAAATCCTTTCAAAGGACTGACTTAAACCCAGGTCTCTCATAGTCTAGTTAGTGCTCTTATTTTCGCACTAACGCTGGCTCTTAGGTGATGATAATTTATTATTTAAGCAAAAAAGTCCAGACATTGAAAAAGGATCATTAAGAAGAGGGATCTTGCTCCAGTTGTTCCATATTCTGCCACTAGCCTAAGCACCGAGTGTGGAGTCAGTCTGTGGTGTCTGCCACATTCTAGAGAAACTCATCTATGTGCTCTGATGGAATTCTTCAGTGAAATTAAAAAGAGAAGAACAACAAAAAAAAGAGAGCAGTACCAAAAACTGGAAAATGCAATCGGGAGAAATGGCATAGTGCTTTTTACTCTGACAGTTTCTTTCTCTACACAGGCTGGAAGAAAACTACATTGTATGTGAAGGAGTTTGTTTACCAAGATGCATCCTTTATGCACATTATTTAGACTTCTGCAGGAAAGAGAAGCTGGAACCTGCCTGTGCTGCAACTTTTGGGAAGGTAATAACTAAATGCCTTCAAAATTTGTTAGATCAGTTGTTTGATAGAATCACAATTTAGTACACCTGTGTAAAAATTCTTCTGAAATTCACGTGTTTTCTACTGCTAACGTATGTGGAACCAGACTAACTATAACTACACTGTCTCCTATGAAGGAATTTCTTAACATCGTCTTTAGGAGATTGAAGCTGAAATTCCCCTTGATTTATTGTTGTGTTTATTAGGAAAAAAAAAAAGGCATTCTCTCTGAGTGCTTTTTTTCTTTCCCTTTTTGTTGATGACTTTAATAGGTTCTTTCCACAAAACCAGATCTGACATGGAAGACACTTATAATTATACTAAAGGCATTGTAAAGTGAGATGTGACACAAGCAATACTAGAAGGGAAAAGAAATTAATAAGACAAAGAGCTCCCAAATGAAAAATTGTTGATTCATTCTCTTTTCTACCCTTCTCTACAATTAATCCTGAAGTAACTTAATGAAAGGGAGATATGAATTCTCCAGATTAAATCCTGAGTATTTAGTGAAGCATTTTGGAAACCAAAAATGCTTCAAGGATCATCTTTTCTTAAACACTGTTGTTCTAGTAATGGTTCATACATAGCAAAATACATTAATTTAATTAAATAATAGTAATGGATTTAAAATCTGTTTCATAAAATGTTAATTTCCTATTTTATTCCTCTTAAACTGGATATACTAAAAAAGTGGATATCTAATTTTCATATACAGTTTCAGTATAAATGAGAAAGACAATAGGTTCCACTAAACATTATTTTGACAGTGGTCTGTCTGTTAGACATATCTATTAGATCTACCTCTATTACTGAATTAATTTTTCAGATCACACTTTCAAATAAAAAAAATCAATTTATTTCTTGTTGTTTGTCTTTGAAAACAGAATAGCTAGACGACAGAGTTTCCCCTGGTTTTGTTTAGATCTCTGAAGCAAGAGATACAGTTGTACTTTAGGAACTTGAACATAATACAATTCTGGTGAAGAAAACTAGATTTTAAAATGTAAAAGTGAAAACAGAAAGGGAGAACGGGTGGGAAGACTGGAGATTACACAGCAAGATGGACAAGGATGGAAGAAAGCCTGCAGTGTGAAACATGGCCTGATCATTTATGTTGTGCCATAAGTATCAAAAATGTTTGTTGATGAACTATCTTCGACCATATATTTGCACTACGATTTTTCTATAAACAGATTGCTACGAAATTTTACTGGTGTTAGAAATTAATGCAGTTATTTTCTCTTTAGACCATTCGCCAGAAGTTCCCTCTCCTTACCACAAGGCGGCTTGGAACAAGGGGCCATTCAAAGTAAGGCACAATTACGTGTGTATCTGCTTACAGAACTAATTTTAGGAATGATGAGTATTTCCATGTCTCCTTAATATGTACTAATTGGCAGGGAGCTTTATTCAGATGATACTCTACAAGTGATAACTTTCGTGTACACGGTGAAATTGATACTCAAATTCAAGAGTTTAAGTTTGAAAACATTGCTGCAGGCATAATCTCAAGCTTCTAAATCTTGTCATTGCATTTATAGACCCATGCATATGTTGCAAATATATGTCAAAATATTAGATATAAAAGCGTTTATAATACATACATCTTTTTATAGCTGCTTGTCTTTCTATAAATAGTGATTTTATTTCCCTTTTGAAAGCCTAACAACTTCCATTGTGTTCTCTACATAACAATGCGGCTTCACTTAAATACACCACCAAAAAAAGCATTGTTTTAAATTGAGAATAAGGTATACTTCTGCTCATTGTTGTGGGTGTCTTATAAAACTGAAAAGTACGCAATTTATAGTGCAGTCATTTCATAAATAACATATCCTATTAATTTGTATATTTGATCTGTGAAATATTAGGCTGTAGGAATAGATCACAGACAGTTCTATATCACCTGATGGTAAAGTTTTTTTTAGTTCTGGTTCTGGCATTATGCTTTTGGCCATGAATAATTTAGTGTAAAACTGTTGTGAAAAGTGGTAACACACATGTTCCCTCACATCCGTTTTGCTAATGAATAAGATAGAAAATCGGAATAATGATAGTAATAGAAGAAACTCAAATATTCTGGGGTTTTTGGGAGAACTCTTCATTTTGAGCTACTTAGCCTTGAAAGACAAAGTTACTCTTGTCTTCCAGTAGTTTATAAGCAAAACTCAGAAATAATAGGAGACTGAAAAGAAAAAAACCTACAAGATTCGTTTTCCTAAGTGATACTAGAAATGTCTGAAAGATAAATTTTTACGTTCATAGTTTTGGGAGGTTGTTAAACGTTGTTATACTCGGTTTTCTTCCTGCCTTAGAAATACAAGAAATAGATGGTTGATTCCACCTTAGTTTTGCTGAAGAATGAATGAGATGTCATTTGTGAATTTTAGGTTTTGTTGCAGAAAAAATGAAGGTGGGGAAGAATTTAAATTCCAAATTTTTGCAAAGACATTCTATTTCTTGTGCACGTCTCAAGCATTTATTTTAAATAACCATTAATAAAAATAAAATCCAAAGGAAATAAAGTCTTCATAGAGCATTATTCCTTTTCTTTTTTTTTTGTTTGTTTTTTTTGGTTTTGTTTGTTTTTTTGTTTTTTTTTGTTTTGTTTTGTTTTGTTTTGTTTTTTTGTTTTTTGTTTTTTGTTTTTTTTTTTCCTGGTTTCAACAGAGGATAGTTCTTGCATAGTGTCTATCACAGTCTTACAAATTGTTAATCCATTAATCTCTTTTAGGAGATAGTACAAAGTGTGCAATGTATAGAGAAAAACTGGAACTAAAGTTGATTTCTCTTTTTGTCGCCTTGTAGGTGACCTATAGATGCTAAGTAGAGGAGTTTTGAGGAGAGCAATTATTGAAAAGGTTATTTTTTAGGGAAAACAGGGAATTTATGTATTGTCTGCTGTGGTGAACTTAAGATGTGATTACAGACATAAGATGATGTCAACATAGCTTTGCTGCTGGTGTTGTGTTTAAGATTTTAAGAGATCTGGCATTCACAGTTTGGGCAGGAATATTTGACAAGCTACTAATTCATCAATGCCTTGGTGAATACTTTGTCAGGCTCATAACCCAACATATTTGGTGAACCACTTAGTTACGATGAACGAGATAATACAAGGGAGAAGTCTCCCACATGCTCATTATATATTTGTTCTGACATATCTAACAGATTGATAAACAGGATCCAATGAGGATCCAAACTTCCAAAACATATAATGTGTGTGCATGGTTTAAGCACAGTAAGTCAACCTCTATTAAGTAAATGAATATGTTTCAAATATGTAAATAGCTACAAAATTAATTGTGTTGGAACATGTGTCACTATATTCCACTTTTCTCAACGACATTAAATATTAATATAGAAATAACTCATGCCCAACATTTCTTTGGCAGATTCCATATCCTTACTGACCTTGTTGGTATTGTGTGCCATCTTTTCATATGGATTAACTGTTCTTGAGCAATTTCCTCAAAGGAATGAGGCATCAGCAGCTTTTGTTTGAACATCTGTCACTTGTTTCTCTGTATTTTTTCATCAGTTTTCCTCAGAGGCTTTTCCTCTGCAATTCTCATTTCTGCTAAGATGCATTTATCTTGATCTTGCTATGCTAGAAAGGACCTCACAAAAGGCACAAATGACATATTTCCCGTTCAGAGACCAAGTATAGCAGCAAGTAGTTATAGAGAAGTGTCAGTATAAATTATAGAATCATAGAATCATAGAGGAATAGAATGGTAGAATGGTCAGGGTTGGAAGGGACCTTAAAGATCATCTGGTTTCAACCGCTGTGCCACAGGCAGAGACAGGCCAGGTTGCTCAAAGCCCCATCCAGTCTGGCCTTGAACACTTCCAGGGATGGGACATCTCACAGCTGCTCTGAGCAATCTGTGCCAGTGCCTCAACACCCCCACAGTAAAGAATTCTTTCCTAGTATCCAATCTAAATCTACCCTTTCTCAGTTTAATGATCTCTGATAATCTATTTTTCTGTCTCTGGTGTTGTGGGCCCCTCAGAACTACAGACTCATTGAGGAGCAGTTGGATTTCTGATTTCACCAGGTAGCAATTAGTCACACAAATGTCATTTACAGAACTGTTTCCATTAAATTAATAAGAAAGTTAAAGGACTGTAATCAGTTTCAGTAAATTACTAGTTACGCTCTTTTTATGTCAGCATGGACTCTAAATGTTATAAGCTGTTTCTGAGTTACTGGAACTAGTAAGAGAGCTCTTACTAGCAATTAAATCATATTTTTAAAAGCATGATAGTGTAGTGACGTTGTATTATTTTTATTGCTGCTATCATTATTGCGATAGAGTGCTAGTAGGAGCAGTATCAGTATTAACTATTCCTGACAGTGATGTTTTATATGGCAGTATTGCCTAGGAGCTCTGATCATTGTCCAGGACTCTACTGAGTCAGATGCTGCAAAGGCATGAAAAAGAAGAAGACAATTCTTCTCCAATGGAGTAATTGTTCTTATATTGTAGAGAAAAGTTAACGCCCTGGGATAAAAGTGCCTTCCTGGACACTGCAAGCATGCACAGTAATATATTAGTAGAGCCTGCCTGTGATCAGAAGAAAGCAAAGAAAATAATTTCCTTTTTCTATCAGCTTCAAGGTGATGGAAATTGTATTTCTCCCACACTGAAACAAGCTCTTCCTAACATCCTCATGAACACGAATTGGATTTGAGCAAGAGCTCCTACACTAACATATGGAATACAGTTGCCATTCTAAGGTGTGAGATACACAAATATTAGTTCCTCCTCTGTTACCAAACAGCATTTGTCATCTCTAGTTCTGGGGAAAGGACACACTTAAAACTGAGTCTAATGATTCCTAGAATTTAGGTCAGAGTCTCTCTTTCTCTGTGTCTACATCCAACAACCTGTTTGTACAAAAGCATCAATACTAAAACTCGTTTAAACACTTAGCCAAGAAGGTCCAACACATTGGACACAATTTTGTTAACAAAATTCATTAATCCCTCATGCCTCTCCTAATCACTCTATATAGGTGAAAGTAAGGGAAATTTTCTGTATTGCTGCTGAGTGAAAGAAGATGCAGCACCATAAATACTGCAAACTGCTCTCTTAGTATTTCATAAGCAACAGTTCTCTGTTCTGAATCCACCTTTTTGCATCAGTAATGTTGGACAAATTGTGGTCACTGCTAGAACTCAGTTGTAACTTCCACAGTACACAAATCACCTGAAGCAGCTATTTGGGAAAACGTACAAACTGCTCAGTCCATACACACAGAAGACTGTTTGAGTTCAAGTTACAATTTAATTTCTTTGTAGACTTTGATCAATGATGAATCTTAGCTTTTATCCATCATGTCTGAAAACTATTATCTTATTTATTAGGAGTGATTTAGTAGGTTAATAAAACTGATATGGCAGCTGGCCCTGTGATAAGAAGTTATTGCAAGTCCCTGAACAGCTTAAGCCTATCATTTCCTTATCAGCTGTCATTTGTGTCAGTGGATGCTAAAATCAGAGCTACAAGTTGTGTAGGAACATATGTTACAACAAACCACTGAAATTAAAAGAGAAAAGTAGTTCAGCTTGTTTTATAAAATGTTTGTTTCAAAAATTGAGAGTAAATTCCTTGTAGTGACTGATCACATTTTATTAGTTACACAATAGAAATAATAAATAGTAAAATACAAATACACTGTACATACACATAAAAATATGCACATAAAGAGAAGGAAGGCATTTGAAGATGTAGGTTAAAGATGTTATCAATGTGTCTGGGATGGGTATACTACTCTCAACAGGGAGCCCAAAATAAGCTATTCAGCTAATAGCTTGTAAGAGAATAATGATCTTCATATCCTATTACTCTGTGAAGTATACCAGACAGAGCTTGAAAAGTAAGTTTAGATTATTTTTAATTGTTTCTGTGTTGTGAATGGAAAGCTGTACTTTTCAGCACTAAAAATTCAACTTCACATTACTGAAGAAAATCAGAATAATACCTGCTGTGCCTTTAATACACACAGAATATGTACTGAAATTACCTATTCTCTACATAACAAGTTATCTCAGTGATAAATTCTGATATCATGGGGCATTCCAGCAGGAACAAGTATATTGTCTACCACTGGATACCTGAGGATCTAAATCGTACAACAGTTCCCGTTCCTAGCCCAAATATATTAATATTGAATTAGATGTTGAATAATCCAGATCTTGAATCATAACTTTGTAAAGAAGTAACGCTTTTCCTTGCCTCTTGTCCACCCCAACCTTAGCAGGAGGGAATGCCGAATTTATAGTGAAAGTGTAAAAGAGTTTTTTTAGAATTTAAAAAATGGCATGTGATTGAAGCTGGGAGATTGAAACTGTTGGGATGAGATGTAGGCAACTGCTTGCTTACATGGCCAATGATAAATGTGCAGATAACATCGTTAAAGAAGCAGTCACAGCTCTGTTTTCCTTTTTGTCCTGTTCAATAGACACCCTTTGCAATGTAAAGACTAAGTAGATGCTGTTATTTCAAAGAATCCATACATGTATATTTTCCATACCTCTTGTGTCACAGTAAGGAAGGAGGGGAGAAAATTTTGGCTTTCCTAGGGGTTGACAGGTGCCACAATGATTTAGCAGTGCTACGTAGACTCATCAGTTTCAGGAAAGCAGTAGAAGTGATGGTACCACTTTCTGTCATGTTGCTTGGCTGCAAAATCCTCAACACACACAACAGACTGTCCAGAAAGAGAAAAACAATTTCAGCTGAGATTGTCAAAGCTGCCTAGGCTAGGCCAATACATCATCCTAATGAACATTTTCGTAGGCATAATTTGTATCTAATGCCTTTAACCAGCTCTGTAAATATAAAGCACGTGACAGTTTTGTTCTTACCTGTGACAGTTCCATAGATGAACAAACAAAATATTATGATTTTTTTTTAACGGTCATCACCAGGAACAGCAGAGATGAGATGAGATGAATACTTTTGTTAATGTGTTCTGTGAACTATTTGCTGGGGCTTTGTGTCTTAAGAATGCATTTCTTCAAGCTTTTGGGGAGTTTCAGTGAAATCAGTACAGTGTGTTGCAAAGTGCTACTTTGAAGCAGTTCAGTTAAACCAGCCTCCGTGGTATTTTCAAACTAATTTTAATAAAAAACAAATCAACCGTTCTATTCTATCCATAACATTCGTAGACAAATTTGGTTTAATGCAATCAGTTTTTAAATCTATTGAGTGGAATTTATAAGACAGGGGCTATAACCTTTGATAGATGAACTCAAGCAAACTTTGCTGTGACCGGTAAGGAAAGAGCTGCCCCCAGCTTGCTCTCCTGCCCTTCTCTCAGAGGTCGCTTATTTTGTAGCAAAATCAGTGGAAAGGAGTAAGTAGCTACTGCACAGCCAGTTTTCTTAGCACCAACCCATCCTCTTTAGCATCTTTGGTGTCTTTGATCGAGGTGTTGGATGTGAGCACTGCAAAGCCTGAGCAGTAGGCATGTTTCCTTTTTCAAGCTCTATTTGGGAGCAGTAATCTCCAGGAGAGCAACAAGGCAGACAGATGTGGATGAGAACTGCCTAAATGGCTAAATAATGCAGAGTTAGACTACAATCTGACAGAAGAATGAATGAATGACATATTATCGTTATTAGTCATAGGAGGCTGAACACTAAGTTATAAGGTACACTGGAAAGCTATTTACAACTGAGGGGTGCTCTGAGGGACTGTCTAAATGTAAATGTGGCAAGTCAGATAAACCTGGTAGATCAAACCCAACACCTTTTCAAGCAAACGAAGTAAAACGAAACAGAATGCATATTAGGGAAAAGAGATGTACCATATTTCTAGATTTTCTGTTCCAGCTATATTCTTGTAAGACAGAAAGTATTTTAACTTTAACCCTTGAATTTTGGATCAAATAATGACAATACCGTTTTCTATGACACCAGATTTTGTTCCATGTCATTGAAAGGAGTAATTAGACACGGTATAGAAAGGTTTTCAGAAAACATTTGAAATCAGTTTGACAGCTTTGTTTACTTGACATGTTGCTCATAAACACTCCTTTTTTTTTTCCGGCAGGTATCACTATTATGGAATTGGCATTAAAGAAAGCAGTGCATATTACCACTCTGTGTATTCTGGAAAGGGCTTAACCAGGTAAAATAACATAACTTCTGAGACTTTAGCAGTGAAGGTCTAACTATAACCTTCCCTTAGGAAGGTATTTGTAGGACTCTAATTTTTGTTTCGACCAGAACTAGTTTTGTTGCTTATCTGTGTTTTAAGAGGCTGCTCTAGATATTTTGCTTGTTTCTTCCAGTTTGACCCTACCACACCCAGTGTAGAGCTGCATCAACTTGTAGCAGCAGAACATTTGTTCAAGTTTGTATTAGGGAGCAAAATCCCATTTCCAGAACACTTGTCTGATTTTGTTTGCTTGTGTGTCACCCTGTGAGTTCTTTCCCCAGGACAGCTTTCCATTATGAAACGTCTGGAGAATGGTGTGAAGCTGGCACCTGTGGGGCAGGAGGGAGGGGTCAGTGTAGATTAATATTTACAGGTCCTTTGACTGGCTAATATCAGTTTAAACCTAACCCAGGAAGCTCTAATTATATTTATTTAGGGGACAGCTAGCAGGATCAATATGTTACGATAGCTGCCTGTTGGTTTGCCAAAGATTAATAGTTCGTAAAACAAATGTCTCTGTTCACATATGGCTTGAATGACGGCTTTCATTGTCTGTGGCAGTATACCTGGATAAGTGGGACTCCGAGAAAGGAAAGGAATAAATGAGTTTATAATCACACATAGAAAATTTGACTGGTGGCAGATTCAGGTTACATCCAAAGAGACCTTTTCCGAACAATAGGACAAGTGTAAAAATTGAGGGTAATGCTGCCAATGATGCATAAAAGGGGAGGGTTCTCTCCACAGCAATACTTAGGGTGTAATAGATTGGGATATTCTATTTCTTTGTCTGGTATTTATCCAGAGCTGTGGAGGTGTTGCTGATACATAGTGTATTTTTCTTTCATAATACAGAATTATCGTGAACAAATTGTTCATTTTGTTGACTAAAAGACAGTTGTTTTCATTTAAGGGAATATAATAGTTCTTACCCCTCAGCTTTATGTCAGCCAGGCACAGTCTAGCAGCAATGAGTGCAAAGAAAGTGGAGGTTCTGCAGAATTCTCCACAGCTGGATTTCTGACAGCATACACTCACATAAAGATGGCAGAGACACTCTCTAGGATTTTCAGGACTACTCACAAGATTCATTAATTAGGAACCTTTTTGTTTGTGTTAGGACCTGTGCTGTCCTGTATGAGATGTTGATTTTCAGGGTCTAGCAGTTCAGTTGCCTCCCTAGCTGAATTAAAACATAAGCTCGGGTGCTCATTTTGCACAGCCTGGCCCATCATGGTGGCTGGATTTTCCTGTGTGAAGAGAATGATGCAGTAGCCTGGGGTTAAAAATAAGCTGCTGGATAAGGACAGAATCAGGCAGTGTAGGGATTCAAAACTGAATCTGCCAGTTCCTGGCTGCTGCATATAGTGATTCATGAAATCTGTCCTTACGTCTCTTCTAGTAGGTGAGGCTCTGGAAGACCAATGCTGGCAGATGCTGCCTCACATTTTTGCTGTACATTCCGTGTACATTTTGCTGAACGTGTGGAAATCCAGAGTCCAAAACAAATACATCTAGCCTTGAAGTTAATTAGATCCACGTTGTAATCAGCTGAGTGATGCCTTCATTTATACTTAACTATCAACAGGAAAGGGAACTGTCTAGGTAACATATGTGATGGGAACTGTCAGGCACCTGTGCCAGGCCTGGGCAGGAGGAATTCCACAACTGCTCAGCCTCTGGACTTCTGAGAGCATCTCAGAGAGCAGGAAGCAGCCAGAGAGCATCTCAACAGCAGGAAACCATGATATTGCTACTAATAATTATGTGACTTCATATTGCCCCCAGTATCTTATCAGTTGGCAGCTAGTGGTACAGGAAATAACAATAATCAAACAACATTTATCATTATACTGATCCATTAGAATCGCTATTATTACACATTCTCTTCTTTAGTAGTTATAATTTAAAATGTTCTTTCTGGTTTCTGCACTGAAGGGTTGTCTGATAGTCCAATGACTTCACCAGGAATCTCTCAGTTGTGCTCTTAATAGGACATTCACTGTACTACAACACATTTTTGCCAGTTAAGGAATCTTTTATCTCAGAAATGTATTTCATTGCATCAAAATAGTACTGTAGCAAAAAAGAATGGGATGATTTCTTAGTTTTTCCAAGAAAGGGAGCTTATATATATATACATATACGTTTTCTACTCTGAATTTATCACATCTATATCAAAAACCGTATCTATTTCCTTATAAAGACGTTATGGACTTGCACCTATGCTACCCTTTTGCTGTTTGTGAAGTGGCAAAGATCCAACCAAAAACCTGAAACTGGATTTTATACTTTACTGTTTAGTCAGTGGTCTTAATCTTCATGTTTTATAAGACATCAGTAGGTTTCCCATTATCCCCAGGTGTTTGAAAATCAGTGGAAGAAGTTGAGGAAAAAAAACCATTAAAACCCCATTAAAACCTGTAATTGCATTTGGAAAAATGTGATAGTTTTTCCAATAGATCATACATGTATATAGATATATAACCTCTACAAATATTCTGCTTAGGAAAAAAAATAATCAAATGTGTTTGCTTTCAAAGGTTCTCTGGAAGCAAGCTAAAGAATGAGGTAAGTGCTGTAGTCTGTTTCCTTTTACTTCTGTTATAATCCAAATACTATGTGACCTGTGGTTTCCTTCACATTAATTTATTTGAAAATTCGAACATTATTTTTCATTAAATATTTGACTGCATAACCTTTTTTAACAAAGCTAAGTATTTGCTCCTCTAAATACTCAAAGAAAAATAAGATTCAAAAACACCTTCTAGGGTTCCCATTGCAATCCAATTACCCATCACCATATTTAAGCAAAGGATCAAGCTCTAGTTTTATTTTTCTTTACATGGTACTTTTGCAGGAGGGCTTTTTCAGAATCTCCTTTGTCTGACTGGAAGATGAAAAGAATTTTTTTAAAAATAAACTGAAATTGGTGCCTCCTAGTCAGGATTGCCTTTCTCTATTTTTTACTCTTCATGACATTTGGTTGTGTTACGCCTTTTTGCTGCTTTGCTTGCTGGATGGGACGTTAGTAACTCCTTATCAGCCTTATAGCCTTCCACTGTACTTGTTCTGATTTGAGTATCTTTAGAGTAAAATAAATCATAAAGTCTTGTAAATGGCATGTTTCCAATTCCTATTGGAAATATCCTTTCTGATGAACCCTAGAACTGGATCTAGCTTTGTTGGTTTTTGTTCTCCAGCCCCCCACAAGTAGTCTACATTTTTACTGCTGTGTACTATGGTGTATAGTCATTGTCATTGTGGTCATATTTATAGTAGAAAATTATGGATTATTGTACATTAAGGGTTAAGGGTTGCTCACAGTATTTTTATTTGACACTGAGTTCAACTGGCATGAATGTCCTGCATCCATATTATTAAACTCCCGAACCTGCAAAAGGACATAGGGACATCTCTGCCACATTGCCATGAAGAAATGTCCCTAATGTGCAGTACCTGTTGAAATATGACTGGAAGGTGTTTGGAATACTGCTAATTAGCATGGCCCAAAAGAATGCCAGAGGCCATTCTGAGTAATACTGTTCCAGTATTGCCTGGGAATCTTTCCTGGCACCATTTAATTTACTAGACTAAATATGTCTTCTGCGATCAACTGATACACAGGAAGCCTTTCACCTTTTTCATTTCCAGCTAAGCAACTCCTATCTGATAGCAGACATTTTTATTGGTCCCTGAGAGTGTAGCTTTGCTCTATTGATTTTCATCCCCCTTATTACCATTATCTCAAAGCCATCCATGTCTTTCTACATGACTTCTTGGTCTTCCTCTGTTGGTGATTTCATTAGCTCATGTCAACCAGTTTAATCTATGAAATGTTCAGTGAGATCAGCCCCAAGTCTGATCTTCGGGAATCTTCACTTCAATCCCTTTGCAACCCAGTAGTTTCCCTGTCAACACAAGTTGTTAGCATTTCAGCTGGAGTCAGTTTCTTAAACATTTTTACATTCTTTTACTAATCCCCACTCTCACTAGCATAACTGATCATTTCCCATGGTAACACCATGTCAGGTATTTTAGTGAGGTTCAGATGGATTAGATCTGCTGCATTTTCCCTGTTCAGATAAACAGCTGTCTTATCAAAAAAAGATAGTGCTATGCCATGGGATATCCCCAACATACTCATGAGCACTACTGCAGCATTCATTTGTTCAGAGTTTTGGGATTGAATATATCTGGTTCCTTTGGCATAAATGGATGCATATTTTCTTCCATCTCTTATGTGGCATTCCCAGTCTGCCTTGGAATTGACAGTCCCACAAATCTGTCTTGTTTCTGCCCCAAAGTTCCTTTGTCCTCCCAGAAAAAAATATTCACAGATAAGTCAATGGAAGTAAATGAAAAAGGGCACATCATTGTGAGTTCTTTATTGCCTAGCTCTGTATTGTCTAAAATTATTCAGACAAGTCTTAAGAGAAAAACAATACTTTTATGGTCAAAACTGAATTATAATAATCTCAGTGTACTGAAGATTTGGCATTATATTTTCATTAGTGTGAACAAGTGATAGATACATCCTTTTTCATTTGCTTGAAAGCACATGCAATTAGGTATTCCAAAAAGATTTACAATGATTGCATAAGGTGTAATTCTTAGTAGGAACATAAAGACATTGAAAAGATGTTAAAGCACTGATTGTCTAAATATACTGAGTAAATGGCATTTGAATGAACACTTATTGAGTGCCAGGGACACTGTTTACTTCTGGTATGTTTTATCACATTTTCTAGTATTCTCTCTGTAGGGGGAGATATCAGCAAATTCTTTTATCTAAACCAGTTAGTGCACCATTAGAGTCTGCATGGTTAATTAGGCAGATAATATTACTGTCATTATCTTAATGTTAAATGGCCATTAGAAACAGATGGCATTAAATTGAAAGGGCAAGTGGCAGCAGGTTAAAATATTAAGCCTAGAACTGAGGCACAGTCATATAAGTCCATTAGCAAGGTAAAAAACATTGCAGATTATCTTCTCTTAAACCTCCCACCACCATCACTGCCTTCTTTTAAATGAACAAATCCCTTTTAATCAGAGCTTTTAATATATTTCATGGGTAATTGCATAATGAAATCATTAAGATTACTCCTGTTAAAAAAATACCCTCCTTATACTGATAGGCAATTATAACACTACAAAAGTATTGACATTTAGAAGTACTAATGTTTCTAAATTTCTACAATTTCTTTTACTTAGAGCTTTATATGTGTTTGAATAGTAGATAGCACAGGCAAAATTAATTTACATGATGTGTGCTTTTGGTGTTTTGATGTCTGTTTTGTCAGACATATCCCCTTATAAAAATAGGGCTGTTTTATGTTGAATAAGTCAGTTACAGCTACGGTTTTCTGAATTCAGTATTTGAGAGAATTTCACTTGAAACTGGTCTCCAGTAAGTAATGAGTCAACATTTACAGGGAAATAGTCTCATTTGCACACTTTTATACTGTAAGTTGCACCAAATACCTATCATTCCCACTTCAATGAAATCTACGTGTAGGCAAAGGGGTAGGAAAAGGTCACTTCAAATTCCATTCAAATGCCCTGTGCGTGAGCATAAATTTCATCCATTAGTACAGAGGGAATCTGCACAGAAGTAATAGATTTTCCACAGGAATACACAGAAGGCCGGCTTGTGGCTCTGCACACTGACTTGACATAAGGACTGGCTAGGCTAAAATAGAACAAAGGGTTTCAGCCAAATGGTCTTCTCCAGGTTTGAGTGCAATCCTGTGAGAATAAGTACAGTTCAGCCAGTAAGGACAGAACCATAACACAGATTGTATTTCTTCTCTTGAGGATGAGGGTTTCGCCTTAATTGTAGCATTTGAAACCTCAGGAGTGTTCAGTGGACTTTATATCTAGACACATATTTCATAACCTTCCTGAGCTGGTGTCCAGATCTGGATAAGCATCAATATTTTTGAAGGATTATCTGAATGCAGGTATTCTGGAACATTGAGAGGCTCATGAGATAATATACAAATTAGGCATGAATTGTTGGTTTCAGATGTAACAACGTTAGCTATTTCAATGTTCCTGTTTTTTCCCTTCCGTTTCAGGGTGGTTTTACTCGTAAATATTCTCTGAGTTCCAAAACTGGAACACTCCTCCCAGAGTTTCCAAGTGCTCAACACCTTTTGCTTCAAGGGTGCATTTCTAAAGACAAGGTAAAATGTGAGCTCCTTCTCTTCTGTCTTAGAGATCAAAAATTTGCCATAGAATGTTTCTTCATATCTCAGCCTTTGAGGTATTGACATGAAAGAGCCAGAAATGTCCATAATCAAACAGAGGTGACTGATTTATAGAGGGGGCAAACCTTTACTAACACCGATTAACCGGCTTTCCAATGGAAAGGTGGTTGAATTATTTACCTATTAACTGACCCAGTATTTTACAAACTGATGGTATGTAAGACGGGGAGAGCAAAACAAACAAATAACTGAGAGTTGTATTCTTTACAAATGCCTTTGGATTTAAGGTAAATTTTGTTCTAATTAGAACAGAACAAATAATTCACAACAAATAGATGATTTTTGCTCTCCTTCATTGTTTGAAAAAAGACTGAAAATCTGAACATGTTTCCATTTTTTAAAATTACTTAAATCATTCCTCAAATCAATACTTGGTATTGTTTATCCTAAGGATAACTTCAGTTGGAAGTATCTCTCTCGTGTTTTATGTCCTTGACTCTCTGCCTGTGTGTTATGTCTGTGTTGTTTCTGGTCACATTACAGGCTGCTGCATCCCTGCACTGTGCTAGAAATCCTTTGACAGACATCTTGAACTTTTCAATTTAACCTCCAGTGCAGGTGACGATGGTGACCGGTTTAAGACACGTTGCTTTAAAACTTTTTTGTTTTATGAGCCCCTCCTCCTAAGCTTGTTCTGAGAAAGTAGTGAAGCCTAGGATTCCTGTAGGCAGAAGCTACACAAAAGGAGCTGGAAATCTTACCATTCCTAAAGAAAGCCCAAGAACTGGTATGCTCAGCAGTGTGCACCACCTGCTGCTATAGTCTCCATCAGTGAAGTGACATCTCTCATATAGACAGCATTCTCATTAAATTTAAATCTGGCAAACGTTTGAGGTTCCTTGAAGACCCAACACAGCAGTGTAAACAAAACTGATTTTTACTGCTCCAGCAATGGAGAAAACCATGCAATTCATTCTGTCTTCATTTTTGTGGCAGCAGCATTGTGCATGACCATCTGAGGACAGACTTACTGAGTTATCAGGAGACTGTTGGAAGGATGAATTTCTGTGTCTCCTGCATTCTTTCCTTGCTGCTCTTCCTCATTTCTTATTCTTTTATTTCCTGTTTTCTTTTCATATTGCCTTTTCCCTCCTTCAGCTTATCTGACCAAAGGTTATTGAACCTAAGATATTTAGGTACTCTGTTGAAGACAGCCCATACATGAAGTTTGACTCCTGCATTAAACTCCTAAGGAATTGCTTGCAACTCAGATCTCTGGAGAGTCCATAAATACAGCAGTCTGCACTAAAACAGATGGGTAGTTCCTGCATTTAATGTTTCTGGAGAGAACTTACCCAAACTTTACACTTCCATCGACTCCTTTCAAAGACAATTCTCTAAAGAGTTCTTGAGTCTCACACTTTGCTATTGCTTCTCAAAGATACGTAGTTAGAGGAGCAGCTCTGAGAGTCAGAAAGGTCTGTTTTCAAAGAAGTCTGCATCCTGAACCTATTGCAATAAGATGGCACCAGGTTCTTTCGAAATCTAATACTGGTTTGCTGGAGAAGTTCACAAGGTGGCAGTGATTCAGGACCATAAGAATGGTTTTGCGAGCACTTTTCCTTCCTTAAAATAGTTTGCATATTTCTTGTCCTATAATTTGCTACAATTTTTAAAAATTACTACTTTTTTTTTTTTTTTTTTTTTTTTAAAATTTTTAAAAATTTTTTTTTTTTTTTTTTTTTTTTTTTGAAATAAAGGAACACTCCACTCAGATAAAGTAGCCTGATGAGATGAAAGGGAGTTCTGCTTTTTAAAGTTCAGTTCATGTGAGGCAGTGATTAAACTTTGACCAAATGACTGGCAGCTATTTTCTCATTTGTCCAACTAGATGATGTTTCAGAACACTCATAGACGCCTATAGTAGCCTAATGATTAACTTGCACTGCTCTTTGGGATTAATCTTAGCTTCAGAAAGGTGAATTTACTTTACCATCTGTCTGACTAATCTAGCTATTGCCTTTATTATCCACATTTTCACAGTGTGTACAGGTTCAGATGCTACATTTCTGACAACAGCATCAGTGCTTGACTTAATGACTTAAATAATGCTTGAAAAATAATGGCATAAAGCTGCTGCTAAAACTAGAGATGAGTGATGTCCTCATCACTTCTGGATATACAGACTGCCTATTTGTAAATATGCATTGCAATACAGTTTATATTTTGTGTTTACATGCTGGCTACAGAAAGCAGAAACGTAGATCACCATAGCAGTAAAGGAAAGAGTTAAGAAACTCTGTTTAATACTTCTTTCTTCCAAAACAGGTAGATACTCTTATCATGATGTACAAAACACACTGTCAGTGTGTCCTTGACAATGCAATTAATGGGAACTTTGAAGAGGTAAGGTTGTTTGAGCACGCACTCTGGGTATGTACGCATGGGAAACCAAGAAAGCATGATTTATGTCTATGAATCTGGTTCCTATTCCTTTAGATCCAGCATTTCCTATTACATTTTTGGCAAGGAATGCCTGACCATCTTCTTCCCCTGCTTGAAAATCCCATCATCATTGACATTTTCTGTGTCTGTGACTCAATATTGTATAAGGTAAGTTAAGCATTTAGCTACATGAATAATTTCACCCACAGTACAGCTTTTGTATCTGTAAAAAGATAGAAGGACAGGATGCCGTGGCTGCTTTCTGCTGCAAATCAGCAAGGAAATCATTGAAATCAAGAAATAAAATGGGCACCTGTAAGAGCTGAACTCCAGTCTCAGCTCTGCTGAACACCTGGTGTGTGACCACAGGCAGCACACTAACAGTGAAACCTCAACCTGCTTGCTTGAATGTAGCTAAAATAAATGCTCATGTGCTCACTGACAAGGCTGACTAAGGTAATCCTGGATGAAAACTGACACCTTGTTTTCACTGAAAAGATTACTGCAATTTCTACCAGAAAAGAGAGTCTGTGGCACATCGGTAAGGTGATTCCACATGCCAGCCTGCTACTCACAGGTTATGTCAGGCCATGGTTTCATGTTACCAAGCTGCAACAATACTGGGTTAAGATATTCTTGCTTCTCCTGCCTGCTGCCTTTCATTTCTGTTCCCGTGCTGCTAGATGTACCAGCAAAACTGCCACACTCCAAACTGCTCTAGGTTTAAAAAAAATTTAAGGAATACTTGTTTTGCAGAGCTTTTGTACCATATGAGTTCTTTGGTCTAGCTCATGGCATGATCACAAACATAGCTGAAACAAAGTGACCCTCAGGAGTGTTGCAAGGTCAGGAATAAGTTATAGAGCACTGGGGAAAAAACAAAATAATGCCACCAAAGTTTCCTGAGTTTTTCACTTGGAAAGTCAGATCAGATGATTATTTAGTAGATGCAGAGTACCTAAAGTTCCTCTGATAGGACATGCCATGGAAATAGAAAAGGATTGTCATATAGGTGTCTCTAACAGATTTCACATCGCATATTGATGAGAAGAAATAACTATTGGCTTAACAGTAAACACCAACCAGTCAAAGCAAAAGACTTGAGGCTTTTTAGCTCTGATGCCTTATTGTAGTGTCATTCTTTACTGTACAAAAATATGGGGGGAAAATCCAGAGAAGATGAAAATACTTTTTTCTTAGAAGCATATAAAGATGTAAAGTAAGAAGTGTTTTAGTTAGCATAGTAAAGCAAAGGTAATTAGCATCAAGAACCATAATTACTACCCAGGAGAATGGGTCATTAAGCCTCATTTACTTGTAGAGGTTGTAATGTACCTCGAGTTTATGAGATTTTTCCTGCTCTAAATGTGCTGTCTCAATAGATTCAATATTAACTTTATTTATGATAGATTTTATGTGACAGAAGAAGAAATACTAGAGGAGCATTAAATTATAAGTTGACTAAGACCGAATTTCTCAAAAGTTCATAAATTCACTATTGTGCCTCTTCTTTGTCTCTCACTATTTCTTACCTATAATCATGTTCTTGACATCACAGCTGACAGAAGGAAGAAGGAATTACATTGGATCGTTATCAAACTATTTACATTAAGAGTGAAAGGAGATTTCTGGAATATAGGCTAACAGCTTTGTCCTCCGCAATAACATTCCCTAGGGGCTAGGGAAGATGCAAGATGGCATTTTTTTGCCAAAACTGTTCCACACCACACTTGGTGTGGAACAAACTCTGAATGCTTTCAGTGCTGTGTCCAGTTTGGCAGGAAGAGGAGTCAACAGCACTCAAGGACATGGGAGATGCTTGGGTATCTGCTCTGCAGACTTGGTGATGCTAGAAAAGGCAAAGTATTTATGGATCTCACTTCTGTTGATTTCCCTACTCTAAGACATGGGGGATAGCATGCTTTGTTTGGTTTTTTTCTCGATTTACTGGTATGAAGATATACATAAAGAATGGGTACTATCTAAGTATATAAATATCTCATATGTTCCTATCTAATAGTGATTGGAAAAATCCAGACATATAAATATCTGGACAGTAGGTTGAATGGTTTTATTCTGTGTAAATTCTCTGTACTTATCACTTTGCAATCTAAGTAGACAAGACAGACATGAATGAATAAATACATGGCCAGTGGAAGCATGATGTCATTTTCTGTTAACTTTTTGAAGGTTCTTACAGATGTACTCATCCCTGCAACAATGCAAGAAATGCCAGAAAGGTAGGTATTTGACATTAATCATGGTACATTCTGATTTTTAAGTGTATTCCAGATAAATACCAGTAATTCTATATTCTAGATACATTTCCTCACAGTATTTATGCTCGTTTTTAGAACAGTAGAGTATGCATGGCAAAATAGTGTCAGCTCTGAGGGCAGCTATAGAACAGCCTTAAAATATTAGGTAGTATTTTAATGTCCCAATTGGCTTACAATTTTTCCCAGAGGAGGTACATATCAATCTGTAGTCAATATATAGATCAGTGATTGGTCATTTCCTGTTTCTTCTGGTAACACCTGAGGAGTAATTCCCAGATGCATTCAGAAGTCTGTTAGCCATAGATTGAAACCCAATTATTTAAACTACTGCCAGACAATTTTTATTGGTTATTCTCTAAATCATTTTTTGTTTCCCTTACAGTTTACTGGCAGATATAAGAAGTTTTGCAAAAAACTGGGAACAGTGGGTGACTTCCTCTTTGGAAAATCTACCGGAAAGCCTGATAGATAAGAAACTGCCTATTGCACGAAGATTTGTTTCCTCCCTGAAACGACAGACATCGTTCCTACACCTAGCACAGGTAAACAGAATAAGATTGTACATTCAAAATTTTGTCAGTTGTATTCAGTGTAGCTTTCTGGCTGTGAGATACAATGCATTACTTTTTCAAGGCTGACCTTTGTCCATGGAAGACTTATATCTTGTGGTTTTAACCATGAAATTAGAAAGTGATGACAGATAGATCTGATCAGGACTTCAAACTTTTGTACCAGAAAAGAGAGCAAAGACCATGGTTGCAATGAATGGCCGTCACAGGAACTTTTTTCAATGAAATGATAAAGTGGAATATATTTGTATTTTGTTAGTACCAAATTGGAAAATACTGGATGATCCTTCTTGCCTAGCAAAGATTCACTGCTTTGTCCATGATGCTCTATTTCTTTTTGAGTTTTGAGTGAAAAGAAAAAAATGGGAGTGACAGTTGGTAGTTGGGAACTCCAAGGCTGTGCTGTCAGGATACAGGTACCTGCAATTAGGAGTCACCTCCATGTGATGGTTTTGTAGATTATACAAAAGGATACAATGCCTTTCATGGGACTTCCCTCCATGGTAGCGTCTTGGGTTTTGAGGTGGTAGTCCTCACGAATAACTGTAGACACACCACATATTCATCTTGACTTGGTTTTCTCTTTCATAAATATTAATACAAAAGCAGCACATGGGTGATATTGTAAAGATAATCTGATAGGAAAGCACATTAGAAGAGCATCAGGAGTCTAATGAAAGGGAAACATTATCTCATCTGATCTGTGATATACCCACCCGTGACAATAAAATTAAACATAATAAGATTCTTCTCTGAGGAGTTTTTTGGGTGATCCCTGGGTGTGGGCCTCTACTGGTTTTGGCTGGGATAGAGTTAATTTTGTTCGTCATAGTATGGGTCTATATTTTGGATTCGTACTGGAAACTATTGATAATTCAGGTCTATTTTAGTTACTGCTGAGCAGTGTTTACACACAGCTGAAGTCTTTTCTGCTTCCTACACCTGCCAGTAGGTAGGTTGGAGGTGCATGAAAATTTGGCAGGGGACATAGCTGGGACAGCTGGCCCCAGCTGATCACAGGAATATTCCATACCACAGATCAACAATAAAACTGGGGGGAAGTTTGGCAGGGGACCACTGCTCAGGGCCTTGGTCAGTTGGACATTGGTCAGGTGGTGGTGAGCAATTGTTTTCATTAGCATCACTGGTCTTTGTTGGGCTGTATTTTTCTCTGTTGTTTTTTCGGGTTTCTTTTAAACTTTTAAATTATTACTATTATTATTAAAGTTATTAAACTGGTTTTAACCAACAAGTTTTCTCACTTTTACTGTTTTAATTCTCTCCTCCATCCCTTGGCAGGGTAGGGAGTAAGTGAGTGGCTGTGGGGTGCTTAGCTGCCAGCTGGGGCTAAACCACAACAGGGTCTCAGCATTTTATCTTGCTTTCTCTTGCAGATTGCTCGGCCAGCTCTTTTTGATCAGCATGTGGTGAATTCCATGGTGTCGGATATTGAAAAAGTTGATTTGAATAGTATTGGTTCTCAGGCCCTCCTTGCAGTTTCAGGGAGCACAGACTGTGATGGGGAAGTCTACAGTGAATGTAAGTCCATGGTGATACATTTGTACCATTAAAAATAATTCATTCTTTTCATTCCATGCCACACCAGTCTACTTGGACTGACTGAGACAAGGCACTCATAGACTCTGCATTCTCTAATCTAGTTCACTGTAAACTTCAGTAGGTTAAGAAAACCAATTGGTTGCCCTAGCAGGTCCTGCAAGAACAGAAGC
The DNA here is from genome assembly GCA_013397055.1 of Pachycephala philippinensis. Lineage (NCBI taxonomy): Eukaryota > Metazoa > Chordata > Aves > Passeriformes > Pachycephala > Pachycephala philippinensis. The sequence goes on along the minus strand of VWZT01008406.1, from coordinate 186,091 downwards.
TTGTGCTGGGAGTCATCCCAGCTAGATGACTTTAAATGGTTGCTGACAAATTTGCATGTCAGCTTCAAACCTCTTTTTGAAACTTGGTCCTAATTATATGGGAATATTGCACAGATCAGTTCTTGAAAGATTTCTCAAAAATTATGGCTTAATGTGATGGATATTTGAACTAGTTTACTTTTTTTTAATTAACCAGATTTTTTTTCTGAAAGTGGAGCTTTAAAAACATACATAAGTTTCTATTTAGTGTAGGAGCTATTTCCATACACAGAATAGAGTGCAGTATAAATTTTGAGGTAGTTACTTTTCATATACATTGTTGAAAAATAGATACAGCCAGTTCCTGTATTAAAAACATAACTTTGTCATAGGAGTCATGTTGATCAGAGTTTCAAGAGCCGAAAGGAATACCAGTGTGTTGTCCTGTAAATATTATTACTTAGATTATAAAAGTTTGTTCTCTTTAATGGTTCAAAATCCTATTCACATTTTTGGGTTACCCATTTCCTATTTTTTTTTGTGTAATTATTTTTTATTTTATTCCTTGTCATCTTTCACACTGGTTAAAAAGAAAAGGAGAAGAGAAATAACTGTTCATTCAGGCACTTTTTTTGAAAATGGGAATTGAGGAAGTTAACTTTTAATGCTATTGTGAGAAACTTGTAAAATATAAAGGAAACATAAGACACTGCAAATCTGCCATATTCCAGAGAAAGCTTTACTACTAAACTTAGTATTAGAAAGCTTTTCAAGGCTGAATCTACAAAGGAATGGAAAATATAATAATCTTCTTTTGCTTTTATTTTCTTATAACACTTCATTGTCTTACAACCTGTGTCATTGTAATGGTTAAGTAATTAAAATATATGTGTGATGGATGTGTGTCTGCTTGCTTTTCTGGGGAATTACTTATTTCTTCACTGCTCTAATTCTTTGCTTTTCCTTTCCATGCTACAATATTGTCATATGGCTGGTGAGTGGCTTTTTTCTCATGTTCAGACTAGTGTGCGATGATATGTTCTCCTTTTTACATGGTAGATGACTCTATTACAGTGTTCCAAGAACTGAAGGACCTTCTAAAGAAGAATGCCACTGTGGAATCATTTATTGAATGGTTGGATACTGTGGTTGAGCAAAGGGTTATCAAGGTACCTTTCAAATGTTCTGCCTGACTCCAGACCAAATCCTACTCCCCTTACTCCTTACATAAACCTTTACGCAGTCCCACTGATCTCCCACAAGGGATTTTCATCTCTGCTCCTATCTCCTTACTGTAACAGGGAAGTTTGTCATTTGGTGTCAAAGATTCCAGTGATATTAGTTCTAATTAATCATGCTGAGCAGTCTCATATGTGTGACAAACTAAGAAGTATTGTAACTAAAACACTAAAGTCAGCACTTTCGCAAACTGCATGAAAGAAACCCTCCCACATTATGTGTGCCTGCAGAATCACAGGGGGATTGCGCTGAGTAAGGTGAGCAAAAGTTGTTCCTTAGAGAAGCAATTCTCTCTTCCATGGCATTTGGGTGGTACTGTATGTGATATAAGTTACTGCCACAGGTGGATTCAGAAGGAGCTAGCCTCCTGAAGGATTTCAACATTCCAGAATGGAAGATAGAGTTCTGTAGCTTTGTAAGGCGCTTAACACAGTAATTGATGGTTTTGATGGGATTCCCCTGCTTGCCTCCAATTTACAAGATGCATTTTCATCACAAGTATTTTATATGCATGTAGTTATGTAGGGGTTAAAGTATTACAGCTCAGAACAAAAGAAAGGATTTTTGACTTACAGCTAAGTAAGAGATATTTACCCAATTTGTGACTCTAATTACTGTAAACTAGCAGAATAAGATGTTACATATTGTTGGCTAATAGCTGAACACTGGTCTTCTCATCAGGCTTTTTCTATCTGAAAATGCAGTATCTTATGCATCATTTTAGGTAGGATCTTGATATGAATGGGTACAAAAGGATGAGACAGTACAGTTAGCATCAACTATCTGGCAGAAGAGACTGCCACTTACAGGAAAACCATAGACATGTCCTTTTTCCTTTATTTGCCTGTTTTCCCAAATTTCAATGAAGACAGTGATAATTTCTTTCTTTTTAAAGTACTCTGAGTTTCCTAACAATTGCTGACATATGTGAGCAGCACAGTGAGGAGCTTTGGATGACTCAGGGCAGCAGAGCCAAAGCAAGTCCTCACGTACACAGAAAACTCCCTAGGCAAAAAAAACCCCAATTGAAGCTGAGTAATCTCAACTTATTTTAGACCAGAATGGTTGTGGTCTGAATTTCATTCCACAATTTCAGAAGACAATTCCTGATAAACCAGGCAGAAAAGTTGAAGCAATTTTTCATTCAGCATCTACTATGTGATACTGTATTACTAAAGCTAATAGGTACGGTTCCTGGCATTGTTTTCCTGTAGTTAAGGGAAGAAATACCAACAAGTTCTGATATGAAGCTAGGTTGACTAGAGCAGAAGCTAATAATTTACAGAACATGTAATCCTTCCACTGCTGTCTGCCTTCTGTTCGTGCTGAAGTGTGGCTACTGTCAAACTCACACAACAGCTTCTTTCTGCCTGCTGTGTGAGAAAGTAGCAGGGCATATGTTACCACATGAACAAATCACTTCCAGAGCAAAGTGACTGTATGAAATGAGCAGTATTAAAAGCATCACTTTGATCATCACGATAGTACCATACCATTCTGTAAGAGAAATTCTGACCAGTATTATACAGATTAAATTGAAGTACAAAGACTAATTTCTATTCCCTGTTTTTGTGGAATAACATCGTGCCAGAGGGTGGGAGCTTTCTCTCTCTTTTTCTTTTTTTTCTTTCCTTCTTTCCTTCTTTCCTTCTTTCTTTCTTTCTTTCTTTCTTTCTTTCTTTCTTTCTTTCTTTCTTTCTTTCTTTCTTTCTTTCTTTCTTTCTTTCTTTCTTTCTTTCTTTCTTTCTTTCCTTTCTTTCTTTCCTTTCTTTCTTTCCTTTCTTTTCTTTCTTTCATCCATCTGTTTGTCCTTCTGTCCTTCCTTCTGTCCCTGTATAGAACAACCTGGCACCTTTAATACTAGAATATGAGGTAATTTATGTACCTTCAGGGCACATCAGGGCCCAAGCAGTAAGCAGTTTGCTTCATCCAGCAGGAAGATAGTTTGAATCAGGCAGCTTGATTCACTCTGCCACATCAGCCTCAGTCAAGGACTCCTTGACCTCTCAAGGATATTCAGTTCTTCTCTCCTGTTTGCAGAAAGCAAGTGAGCATACTTAACAGTATTTTACTATTCTCTTTCAGGCAAGCAAGCAAAATGGGAGGTCTTTAAAGAAGAGAGCTCAGGACTTCCTTCTGAAATGGAGCTTTTTCGGTGCTCGAGTGATGCATAACCTAACTCTAAACAACGCATCAAGTTTTGGTACCAGAGCTTCATAAAAACACTAATATTTTGTACATATATGTTACCACTTACCAGCTTTCCCCCATTTCCTGTGCTGAGGAACCTATCCTAATCTAAAGTTTCTTTGATCAAAGCCACAAATACTGTGTAATGCGTTTTTCAAACTAACATTTCACAGTAAATGCTAGCAATATTTTGCTGGTGACCTGTGTCACAGGTTTGTTTTTAAAATTTACTTTTCCTTTAAATTGCTGTTTTGATACTGCTTTGACATTTAAGCGCTAGAAACTTTGTTTGTTTTGATATGGTAGTGGAAATGCAACTGCATATCTCAGTATGAGACAGAAGATTTAAATTACTAGTTTTACCTGTGGATCAATTTGGTAAAAAATTACTGTTGTATATAAGTTCTTGTGCATGGCATGTTTTTAATAAAAGCAAAAGGAATTTGGCAGTCACCACACGCTTAATTCTGGAATCAGCAGATGATCAATTTAACAGTGTTTGTGGCTTTTAAAAATTAAGGCTCACACATCCATCTTTAGGAACGTTTACATTTTTGGGAACACTCAGAAAGAACCTTTTATAAGAGAGAAGAAGAACGGAACAAGTGAAACAAACTCTAATATGTAATTTCATATGTTTAGCAATAGGTACATTGTTATCTAAAATTCAGAGGATATTTGAAATGACTATAGGGACACATACATTTTTTTAATGTGCTATATCCTTGAAATAAGGTCAAAGACTTCACCAGTTATTGTCTGGTTATTTAGCACAAGGCAAACAGAAATAGAGCAGAGGCATTCTAGCAGACTTCAGCCTTATCTAGTTCCACTGTGTGCTCTCCTCAAGTATAAAGCATGTCTCACTTTCATCAGTATTTTTCTTTGATGTAATTAGTGGTCAAATAGCCTACAGGACAGTAAACAATTGAGCTAGGTGGGCCAGTGCAAAGAGAGATTAGAGCTAGAAGTTAGGCACTATTTCTTGTTGGTCTTGCCAGGTCATTTAAAGTCCACAATTATTTGTTTGTTTCCCTGGCTTCTTGTGGAGTGGTGAGAGATGGTCACAAAGATAACTCAGCTACTCTCTCTCTTTCTCCTCCAAAAGGTTCTTTTCATTTGATCCGCATGTTACTAGATGAGTACATCCTGCTTGCCATGGAGACACAGTTCAACAATGACAAAGAACAAGAACTCCAGAATCTACTGGACAAATACATGAAGAATTTAGGTAACTAGAGCTTGGTTCTTTTGCATGTAGTCCTGTATGTTTAGAAATTGATGTATTTATTTAAGCAGAAACAAGTTTACTGTGTTCTCCTGAAGGTGTAGTTATGTGCAACATTGTCAAATTCACCTGAAAATTTTGTGACCATTCACTCAGCAATTCATTCCCACCTTCCTACCACAGTTCACTTCATAACAGTTTGTTGGAATGTCTAAGGATCACTGAAATTATCTTGGATGCAACAAAGATTGTGGGTACATCTGAAGGGCCATGAACTGAAGTGTGAAAAGAGGTATAAGTAGCAGAAAGGGCTACTTAATTCCTAATCCAGTTTTTCTCCAAAGCTTAAATATGTAATTACAACTTGAACTAGGAACTTACTAAATATTACCAAAATGCAAATAGCCCTTCAACGCTGGAAGACAGGTTTGGAGCCCTATGTAGCATGTAGCTGAAGTATTACTATATGGAAGAGAAATAAAATTATTTGAAAACACTGTCCTTAACTTTTTCCATCTGCCAGGCTTCTTCAAAGTTAGACAGTGTGAAGTTGTATGTTCCAGGTCCTTTGCTATAAAAAGAATGAAGATTGATTTGGATCAAATTCTGGTCCAAGTTAATCCTTAAAAAATCCAGTGAAACTTCAGAAACTTGCAGAATTATTTTTTATTAGCATTAGCACTGGCAATCAGTCCTTAACTTTCTGGTTGTTGTTACTCTAAATCTGCACTTTGCTGCAAGAAACTTGCATAGAATTTGTCTGACAGTAGACGCTACACTTCTTTTAATTCAGCCTCCAGGAGAAAAACTTGGCCTTTGTGACAGTTGCCTTATCCTTGCGTATTTAGGTGAAGTATTTGAAACCATAAGGTAAAATCATGGTTTCCGTTGAAGAATAGCAAAACTGACTTGATCAATAGTCTGCAAAAAGCTGAAGAGCTCTTTGAGTATAAAAAATGCTTTTCTCTAGATACCAATATGAAAAGAGAGTCCAAGCATTCTAAAGTTGCCATTGTTAATTCTTTAGGATGAAGTGTTGATCCTGATTCACTCTTAATGCACTTCACTTGACTTCATTGATGACGTTTACTTCAAGGGAATAAATCTGATTCATACCTTCACTATGATGGCTTCAGTAAGGAGCTGATACTGTGTAATGTAGATCTGTGGTCAGGGAAAATGATACAAAGAGAATTTATGTCCAGTTAGGATACATGACAGTCAACAAGAGTTTTCATTTACCCTTCTAGATGCAAGCAAAGCCACCTTCACTGCATCACCAAGCTCTTGCTTCCTAGCGAATCGCAACAAAGCCGCTCCTCTGCCCAGTGACACTTCAGTCAAAAACGAGTGCCTAGGAGAGCAAACCTACGTGTCCTTGTCAGCTGGCCAGCCTAGCAGTGCACCTTCTGGTCTGAACCCCTTCACCACAGGAGACGGGGAAAATATGCAGCTGACAGGTGTGTATCAACTCTTCCAGCTTCTCCTTCCCTAATTTGCCTGTTAGGCTTTCGGTTCATGGTTACATGTTGCTGTAGGAGGAGCAATGACCACATGCATTTATGAAGACCTCTAGTAAACAACATTTCATGAGCTCACCTTCTGTGGTGATTTACAGAAGTTGGCAATTGTAATTACACTGCCAGTAATAGTTCCTCTTGGAAAAATGGCAAACTATCTTAGAACTCGTGGCTTGGTGAGGTTCTTGTGAGGAGAGAATGAACAGTAACACCTGGAGCACATGGGGGTTGTAACTGCTGGAAATTCCCACTGAATGTGGCACCTCCAAGCTGGAGAATGAAAGGGGAAGCTTTATAGCATGAAGCCATGAAATAAAAGCTGTGAATTGTATAGGTGGGGGCCAGTGCACATCTTTTGTAAAGATTTCACATGGTAATCTGCACTTCCTAGAGCCTTTATGTCTTAACTGCAGTACTGAGGTATGGACACTAATCACGGCTAATGTTTATTTATTCCAGATCAAATGGAGCTGTCTCAAAGCACTGGTCACCTCATGACTCCACCCATTTCACCAGCCATGGTCAGCCGAGGAAGTGTTATCAACCAGGGGCCAATGGCTGTGAGACCTCCCAGTGTAGGTCCCATGTTATCGTCACATTCACAGTGCTCTTCCTACTCAGAACCCCTTTATCAGACTTTGTCACAGACTAATCAGAATTACTATGGAAACAATTCCAATTACCAGGCTATGTTCAGAACACAGGCCCATTCCACTTCAGGAGTTTACGACCACAGAGCAGAGCCCAGCCGATTCAATGCCTTGAGTGAACAGCAGTTCTCCAGAGACTACTTCAGCAGCAGTTGTGCCGTGTCTCCCTACAATGCCAGATCCCCTTCCAGCTATGGTCCCTCCAATGTGTCTCAGGACACACACAATATGCAGTTTCTGAATACTGGGAGTTTCCATTTCGTGAACAACTCTGCATCTACATGTCCAGGAGCAGCTTATCCTGCTAATGCTTCCAACGGTATTAATACACATTTTCCTTTTGTTTCTCGTTCATTGCTGAAGTAAAATGCTTTTTCTCTGCTTTTTTTTTTTTTTTTCCCTCTGGAAGATGTATTTCAGTTTTATTTACACGTTCTTGTTTTCCACTCCTCTGATAACACACAGAGATTGTAAAGCAGTTTAATAAGCTACTTAAGGGTTTATTTTCCTCTGGTGAATCCTCAGTTGACTTCAAATGCATCTGCTGCCCTATGCTAATCTTCCTTTGGTATCATCACCATATCTTGCACAAAGGAAGAGAAACCAGAATGACCCTGTGGTTTAACAATCTCTTGAAAAGCCCCCAAAACATTTGCTATGAAATAGAGCAGACACAAGATAGCTTACCTCTGGGATCAGCATAATGGACCATTCGAGTCACAGGGTGAAAAGAAGTATAAAAATGTGCATTAGCAATAGTTTGAGACTTTGGTCCTCTCATTTCTCATACTTCAAATGTAAAATCACTGCTTCAGAGGTATAGTCAGCAAAACACCTCCCTCTTCTGGAGGAAAGACACAGTGGAAATGTTACTTTTACATGGATTTGTCTATGCAGTGAGTACATATTATCCTGCAGATTTTCTTTCCATGTGTGCCTTCCTTGGTTGTAAGCTTCAGAAGGACGCACTGAGCTGTGGATAGGACTACCCATGGTGTCTCTTACGGCCACTGGTTGCAGGCCAAGTTTGATTCTGAACTTAGAAGGAAAGAGCAATCTTCTGTACTGAAGGCATGACTGAACCCTTACGATTTTTTGGTTTCCTTGTTACCACCTCTTTTTTGGGTCACTCATTGCATATGTTGCTTATGTTCCTAGGCTGTATGTGTACATAAATAATCTTATTCTCAAGGGCTTCAGCCAGTAACAAGTACTTTTTTCTGACGTTTGTCACAGGCTGATACACTGCCCAGTAGTTTAATTCATCCTTTTTTTTTCAATCTTCAATTAGGATATTATGGAAACAGCATAAATTACTCAGAATCTCACAGACTTGGAACAATGGTGGACCAGCATGTTTCTGTAATCAGCAGTGTCAGCAGCATTCGGTCGCTGCCATCGTACAGTGACATACATGATCCACTGAATATCTTGGATGACAGTGGAAGAAAACAAACAGGCTCATACTACACAGAGTCCTCCCCTTCAATTGTCTGCCGGACCCCTATGCGTAAGTATAGCCACAACTGAGGAGCAGCTATGAAATTTTTAGCATCGTAACAAGTGCTGAGCATTAAACTGTAGCTCACAAATACAATATATGAAATGCAACACAGAGATGAAATAGCTCAGTACTTAGGATGTATCATAAGATGTGTTTTCCTTAAAACTGAGTTTAATAAATTTGCTTCCATAAGGAGGTCTATGATCCATTGTCTGTGAGGAGTGGAATGATTGGCCTGAGTCGCATAAAAATACGCATTAGGAAGTGCTTTCTGACCATTAAGTAAACTAATAATAGGCTGGGCTTTACTAGGGTCTCTTAGAGATCCTCACTGTCAAACAGAGCAAATGAACCCAGGGTCAGGGGTGTCTCAGTATATGCTTCCTGTGGTGTGGTCCCCCATCCTATGCTTCAACAACTGTGTGTATTAGACAAAGCTCCCACTGACAGTGAATTTTAGGCATAAATACCCAACCCCGAAGGGTTTATTTTGGCATATGCCTTAAACAAATGGCAACTGAGTTTGGTCTCACATTCCAAAAAGGGTTGCATGGAAGATGTAAACTAGGGCACCATTTATTTCTCCACAAGATTACATCTTCCTGCTGCTTACACATCTTGCACAGAAGATCAGACATTTCTGTCCTTCAGGTGGTGCGCCTGGTAGATAGGGGTTTCCATCAAATGAAATTGGATTGTGATTTCTGTTAAATTCAATAAATTGGAAACTTGCAATGATGGTAACCTTTTTTCCCCACAGCTTCAAACTTGCAAACCACATCTTCTTCACAGTGTATGTACGGAACATCTGGTCAGTTCCCTTCTCAGGAAAATCTGGAGGTCCATGCCCCACCAAGCAGAGATATGGTGTCATCTTTACCACCAATCAACACTGTCTTCATGGGAGCAGCTGCTGGAGGAACCTAACTTGGAGAGACATGTCTGTGCCCTAAGCTTACTTTCCAACCCCAGACATTAAGGCTGTGATGACAATCCCCTTCAAGTTGGTGGAAGATAAAAGTATTACATAGAGGTGTTAAAGGGACCATTTTAGAGATATTATCAGCCCTCCACACACAAAAAAATAGCTATATTTAGATTGGGTTGTGCTTGTGAATCTCTCAGGATTATTCTCACCATTACAGCTTTTCAGTCAGAAATTCAGGGTAAGCAGAAAGAGCCAGTGATTCTTGCACAATAATAAGTTGTAAAGAAATGATTGCATCTATTCCTAATTTATTAAAAATGCTACTTCAGTCCTTCACTAACATCTTTTTTTTATATATATATATAAAATGTCTATTTAATGCCTGTGTTGCTCATTATTTATTAGGACCACAGAGTAACTGTTTACTTTCTCATATTTGACAGATTGTCAAATGTATGTATCCTACCTCCTATGGAAATGTTTACAAGGTCAATTTTTACTGTTTTAAATGAAACTAAGCCAAATTCTTAAGTTTTTTACTGTTGTGCTCTGGAGAGTCAATTTCAAATGTTTAGTGCCTACTTGTGTAAGTGAAAGTCCTCAGGAAATAAATAAAACATATTATGGAGATTTTATTTCTCTTCCTCTTAAAATATGACCAACAAAACACACAAATATCATAAGCTAACTAACTGCAGTACCTGCTACTGTAGCTGGATAACTGAAGGAAATTAAACTATGCCACTAAATATCATGGGATTTCAGAATTACCTGTGGTATGAGCCCAAAGTTTCTACTGATGGAAATCCACAAAAATATGTTCATGAACTTCCATTGGTTTAGGGCAACTGTTTAAACTGAGACCAAAAGTAATAGATTGTTAAAAAATACTGCAGCCCTTCAGATAGCTATTTTAATTTTTAAAAGTGTTTTACAAGTGCCATGATAATCTGTGCACAAACACACCTTTATTTATGTTTCTGGAGAAGCCAAGAATATTCACTAATGGTATTACAGAGGACAGAGAAGAGAACACACTTGCAAAACAAACTTCTTGCTACACAGTCATGAAATAGCAGGTGTTATTTGATAACCAGATTGTCCCAACATCACATTCAAGTTGGGACTTAAATACAGACTCTAAGGGTATTTGATGTTCATATTCCCATTTAGTCCATTGAATATATGCTGAATATTGTGAAATTGAAGAAAAGTGCATTTTTTGGTGGAAGAAAATGGATGATGCCACGATGAAACTTTCTTTCTAATTCTGTATAACTTCCTTTAGTATCTCTCTCTCATGAGAAGTCTGACTTGCAGAAAAGTAATCAAAAGCGTTGACTGGTCTAGGTCATGAATAATTCCGGATATGAAACACTTTATGTAGGAACGAGACACCATAGTTCAGCAATGGAGATGTGGGAAACTTCAGCTCAGTTGCTTCCTAATTCAGGATGAAGACTTAAGCTGTGCCCAGAAGTACCATGATGGGGCAAGAAAGATTTGGTTTCTATAAAAACTCACAAGGACGTGTAGTGGTAACACAGATTGTTCAAACAAATATTTTTTCAACAAAACTTTGTAGCAAATGAAGTAAGTACTACAAAAGAGTTCTTTCTTCATGACTGTTCAAAAGAGGATATATTTTGTCCTAAAATTAGTCTTAATAAAAGTCAGGTTCCCTCCCTATGTATGCAGGTGGCCTCTGTAGTCAGTGACAGGAGAGGAGATACCTCCTGTTTCACGGAGTTAAGATGGGGAAGGGGAATATCAAGGTAAGGGATATGCCACTACAGCAAGGGATATGTCACTATCCTGAAATCCTTGGCTCCCTCTGCTGACAAATGGCATGGCACAAATAATTAATTTAAGGTCAAAACTTCCAGATTGTTGAATGTACGTGAGGGCAGTATGTCGAATTTAGAGGAAGTAGGCAATCACTAGCAGACAGGGTCTTAGACCATTAGGCTCTACATAAAAAGAACTCCTTCTGTACATAATTTCTCATACGGGATTTATATGCACCATTTCCAGTAATTTTCTTGTTTTCATGTGGACCACTTTGTACTGGGGTTTGTTGGGGTTTTTTTGTGGTCTCCCCCCCCCCCATAAATTACTATATCTGCACATTATCTGAGATAAGATACAATCATATATCATTAAATGTGCAGATTCTCCAGAAGGCTGCAGAACACAAAGTAGCGTGAAGTATCACACTGTTGTAAATTGCAGTTCATTGTCAATAGCAAAGAGCAATAAAAATATTCTAATATTCAAGTAGCCAGTTGAGAGAATTCTCTCATAGTGCTGCAGAACAAAACAAACCCATTATAATTGTAACTAGCAAAACCAAATGAGAATTTTCCATTTTATGACCCATTATTTCAATAAATATATGGTTTGATGAATTCAGTAGGTTTTGTCTGTATAAAATGAAACAACTCATAACTTTTGTGAATAGCCCATGGGAAGATTTTACCTTTTGTAGTGTACCAGCATTACAGTAAATTATATGAAGAATTAATGGAGTCATTATTTGGTGGTTTAGTATTACTTAGTTCAGCTGCATTTTTGTGGATGCATTAATACTTTGGTTTTAATATATACATGCTTGAAAATCTGTCATAAAAATTGTACATATTGAGTAAAATCAGTGTCAAATGAATATTGCCTAAAGAAAAAAAAACCCTTTTTTTCTGAGAAAGAAATATGAAAAATTAAATCCTTTTGATCTATTTGTCAGTATCAATGACTGAACTAGTGCTAGGAAAGGCAAAAGAGGTGGGTGAGTGGGTCAAATTTACTTCCATTTCTAAAGTAAAATTGATTCTAATACAATTTATATCAACCAAGATGAAGCAATATTGGAGAAGAACCAATTATCTTGTGTGCCATGAGCCCATGCGTAGCTATACAGAATTTGTACTGGAAGAGAGGTGCAGTTCTTTGACCCTGAAGGTAATTAGGACCATGGGAATATTGCTCCAAACTCAAAATTAGCAAGAAAGTTGGCCTTTACCTTTAAATATGTAGTGAAAACACAGTGAAATAACTTGTAAAAAGTAAACCTGTGTATTGTTCTTTCATCCCACATGCCAAATGCATCTCACTGGTCAGATCAGCATCCTGCCACCTGTCTCCATCTCCATGTAAGTGATTGGTGGTCACAGACAGGAAGGAAGTCTGCAGTGCAGAGCTGCTTAGCAGAATCTCATACCTGGTGCTGACTACTAGAAGGTCACAGATACACTGGAATAGGAACAGGTGTTTTATATGATGCAGCACGGTACTCTTTCCCTCAGTATGGGGTCAGGACTGAGTGGACTTTTTTTTAGGCTTATGGAGCAAGAAACAGTGGCCCAAAAAAACCCCCACTCTTGGAGCACTTGGAGGAAACCTGTAGGGATGTTACCAGTCTTAGAAAAGCAGGTGTTTGGCACTGAAGAAACACTACACGTCATTAATGCCATATCTCTGGACAGAGGAGTACTGCTACAGACTGGGCATCCCACAGCAACCAACACTACTGCGCTAAAAGTAAAACTGGCCATCAAGCTAAACTTAAAAGAGTTGAGGCTTCCTGCTAGTGATTAGATCAGCATAATTCAGGAGGCCTAACCTGCTTTTGAAAACTGAGGATAGATTAGAATTAGTTTTAGGTTTGATATGCTCCAGGATGTAAGTAACAGACTTTTGTATTAATAGTTTTGGGCTATGGTTTAATTGGAATCATGAACCTAACTTTAAAGTTTGGATTAAATTTGATGGTAGCCAAGGGATGTAGTCTGGGCAAGGTTGGGCTGGTTGGTATGGGTCTAGGGACAGTTGCAAATAAGGGCTGGTAAAGCTAGCTAAATTTCCTGTCTGAAACAGGTCACAGGTCTAGTTTTATGATGAACTCTGTCTGTAGGATTTGAGAATAGCTATGACTGGGTTTATGGGCTTGGCTTCAGGCTACCCTATTGGATGAGCTGCACAATGCTTGAGCTTGGCTTATGACTCTTGCCATAAAGGTTTGCGTGGTGTGTTTAACTCAATATAGTTAATTCATGAACATTTGATGCTTTCTTCCTAGTGATGTACTTAGGATGGAGCCTAAATCTGACTTATCTTTTGCACGAGGGTTAACTTCAGAGGTTGGGTCAACACGAAGCTGAGATCACAAGATAATGTTGGGTTTGGAAGTGGTCGTCAAGCATGACTTAAATGCTGCTGCTTAGAGGGACCCGCAAACTAAGGTTAGTTGTAGAAAAAACAGAATGCCGACAGAACAGTATAGATTACTATTGTACTCAGAACCATAATTATGATTTACCAGGGCAGGAATAGGTAAAAGTGAGCCGTTTCTGCATGTTTCTGCATTTAGCAGGAGCTGTTGGGCTTACACAAAGCTTACTGTCAGACCAGATGATCTAGTTATGATTCCTTCAAGGTCTAGTCTTAAGACTAGACTTAGAACTGGTTTGAAATTTACATTTGGAAACAAAAGATGATGAGCCATTTAGGATAAAGCCAGGTCTAGAATAAACAAGTGAGACTAATTTGGGGTTTTGAAATCTAAAGTTGTGGTTGGGGTTCAGGCCAACATGAAGCAATGAATCTGAAGTAATTCTGGATTTAAGACCTTCAAGGATTTATGCTTATTATTGAAATTAATAACAATCACTATCTTCAGACAAGAGTTGAAGTAAAAGGCTAGCACTAGGTCAGTAATTGTGTAATACAAGATGAATGCATGTCTAAGTAGTCATTAGCTGAAACTTCTTTGATGGAAAGGAGATGCATCTTTCACAGCCTCAGATGAGAATGAAATCTTTAATGGAAGCGCTGTAGGACCTGTAGCCTCAAGAAAGATGCTGCAACATTACTAATGGTTAGACCTCAAGTAACCAACACTGCTAGGATGGTGAAAGATCAGGAGAGCAGGAGATCCTACCACAAACTGTGCTGCTTCCGTGGTCACCAGACATTTGCGGCAACTACAAGTCTCAGCGGAATCCCTTCTTACAAGAACCTGAGGCCTTATGCCAATCAAGGCATAAGCAGGCAAAACGGGAGAAAAGCAGGGCTAGGATCTGAAATATTGTGCCCCTTGCATAATGAGAGTGACATCAAATACCATTTCTCTACATTTGGATTCTTTGCTATTTGCACAGTTTTTTCCCATTTAACAATGGCTGCATGTTACAATGCTGCAGGAAGCAATGGTTACACAACTGGGAACACGTAAAAGATTATATTAGCAGCTGAACTAGGAAAACCTACTTCCCTTCCTTTTGCCTTAGTTGATTATTATCCCTGATCAAATAAAGGACCACATGTTCATACTGCCCTTGTGCCCTGGTTGCTACAGTAAAAAGAGACATACAGTAAAATTGTACATTTAGAGTACTATATGTCTTTTTGATTTCTGTCAAGTTTAATTTTCCCATATCATTCAGTTTTATTCAGACTTTATTGATTAGTCACCTGTTTTGCATCAAAATACGTAGAGATCACTCTAAATTCAACTACAATTACTTTTTAAAAAAAATCTCCACTACAGTAAAAATAGCAACTGTGTGTAATACAGTAATAGGCCTTCCTCTCTTTCTATTCTGGTGTTTACCAAGCTTCATCTTTGAAGTATGATCAGCCTTCAAACACTAGGCCAGATGTACTGAATCTTCTAACAGCATCATTCCCTTGACTCTAAATGTTTTTTCCCATGTAGGTGTGCCACCCAGTGACTGACCTACCGGACCTGTGCTCCTCCACAGCCAATCCACAGCAGCTGTGAGTTTCTGACAGCCCCCAACTTTCAGTTCTTGCTGAACACTTGCATTTTGGAAGTCACATGGCCAATCTCCAGGCATGCTTAAGATAGCAGTTACCCAACTTCTGGCTCCTGAGAAAGATCTGGTGAAACACCTTCAGTGTCCTAGATGTAACAGTTCTCTTTCAGTTCCACTTTTGAAACTACCAAAATACTTGTCATTGTACGATTGATAGTATGGGCAATGTTTAAGGAATTTTAGAAGAGAATATAAAAAGTTTCCTACACAACTAAGTTCCTTCTAGAACTGAAAAGTGAGTTTCATTCTAAATAAAAGGTATGCAGAAAAATCTAGGGAAATTAATTTTTAAAAGAGTGAAATATTGAGGATGAAACTGAAATGGACTCAGTCCATTGTACTGGGGAGATAACACTTCACTTAAATAAATAAATACTAACTAAGCCATTGATTAAGTTTGATATTGAGCTTTCCAGCTGATCATGATGTTTGCTCGTTTGGAAGAAAATCAGATCTCTGATCCTGCTCCCAAGTTTGCGTGTAGTGGAATGGTGCTATCAGAAGAAACTAAAAACGTATCTACATAGTCACCTTGGTTTTCTCCTCTGCAGAGTGGTCTTTAGATCCTGACTGTACAGTCAACCCTGTAGAGTACACTCAGGCTTCAGCCTTTAGCCAAGCAATTCCCTCTGCAGAAAAATAGTGAAATAAAATCAGTATTTTGTCCACTGCAGGGTCCACATCTACTCTATATCATCAATGTGATCTCCATCCCTTCACAGTCTTTCAAGAGGAGCCTCCCAAATCTCCTGCGCCTTCCAAAGAGCTGGGAATGGGGTTCACACTACTTCTGCCAGCAGTCAAGAAGTGATATGCCCCTGAGTCCTGGACAACTCATTCACAAGCAAATCTGTACTATATAGGCCTGGAATTTTATCCCTTTCTTGTCCATCTCTAGGCAAGATAGAGTCTGGCAGGTGGCTGTCCCTAAGAAATGCTTTAGTTGAGCAAATCCCTTTCCTTAGCCCTTGCTGCTCTTAGAGATCCTTAGAATTGTGGCTCGCATGATTTCCATGAGCCTCTCCATGTGTGCTGTGGAAATCCTAGATGCCTCAGCTGAGGCTGAGATGTCTGGTTGGCAGCAGGTCATGTAATAGTCATGCAGTTAGTACATGAGAAGCTTTAAGCCCCTTCATGGCTGGCTTTCCATGACCCTGGAAAGTCTCATTGGAGTTGGCAATGTCAGGGTGAGATGTTTGTCCACCTGCTTGGACTACTCTGTGAGCCCCAGCCCAGGCTGGCTGCAGCCCTGCAACAATGCAAACCAAAAGAGCTAACTCTGACCTCCAAGAAATGCTGGTCACATGGCAGGCCAGACTGAACTGGACATCACACAGCCTCTAAGATGACACCAGATGATGTCCAGAAAGTGTGCTGTGGAACAGATGTGTTTAATCAACATCTGGCTATGTGCTGTATGTCCTTGTGATGCCTAAAGAGGCCAACCTAGAAACAGAGACTAAACAGGAGTAAGGGAATAAAGGTGGATATTTATTTGAAAGGCCTTCAAAGGTACACCCTGGGCAGGCCAAAGCTACACCCAAGATGGACGACAAGTCACGAGTTGTTCACACTTTTATAGGTTTGGTCCATTTGCATATCAACTCAATTTCACCAATTAAACTTTAGCTAATGATGTAATTTCCCCTCAGCTTGGCCCCCCTTCTCAAGATGCTGCTTTACACATTTTGGGCCTAGGACAGTCTGGGTGTCCTTGGAGAGCAAACCTGGGGAGGCTTTGTTATGTCTATCTTAGCATGAGAGAACAGCAGCTAACAGGCTACAGGACACTTCAGAGGTACACACTAGGAATACAGAATTTGAAAAATATAAAAGTTAAAATGTAAGGCATCACTTGTGGCTAAGCTGAGAGGTGAGCAGAGATAAGCTAACAAGTGCCTGGGCATTTTTGAGTGGCATTTGGAGTTCAGCTTTGTTAACACTGATGGGTGCAGAGAGCTTTTGATACGTATGAGGAATCCAGTCCTTAATCTTGTAAGTAATAGAAAATACCTTCTAAAAATATCCAGACATCTAATTATAGATATCTTTCTTCTATAGCAAAACTTTTCTATCTGTCTTTAAAGAAACTGATCTTCACCCTTGCACTGCTGAGCAGAACAACACATGAAAACATGTAAAGCTCCCCTGAGACTGGTCCCACATTTGAAAATGTGATCCTCTGCTCTTTAATCTTATTGACAGTTCTAAAGGTAAGGCAGGGCTTCCACATCTGCATTTAGTTTCTCAAGTAAGCAAACAGTTCTTCTGAAGTGTTGCACACTCAGCAGTTCCTGCTGGCTGGCATTAATGAAATGGCTTTACCAGGAAAGTGCATGCTGGAGAGCCACGGAGATAATACGAAATCACAGAGTGGGGGTGGGTGGGTGTGGGCACTGCTCTCACTTCATGTCACTGGCCTACAGCAGCACTGGGTCAAGTGCTACACTTTTCCACAACTACAGCATGGCACAAGGGTCCTGGTTTAGGAAAAGAAATAAGGAATTACAGTGGGATTGATATTAATGAAACCCAGTGTAATTGATAATAATGGTTATTGATGTCAGATGGGATTGAATTAAATGGAATTTCTCAGCTACCTACAATCACACTGCATTGACCAATTTTCTGTCAGCCTTCAGGAATTTTGGTGAATTAGTAATTTCCTTGTGAGAGGTTCATGAAGCGAATCAGTGGCGCAGGCAGTTCGAGACACACCAAAGGGTGGCCAGCCCTCTATCAGCTTCAGGAGCCCTGGAGTGCTGACACTACTTAAACAGCAAAAATGTGCCTCTCTCAAGCTCTGTTTTATTTACTGTCCCTCAAGAAGAGCTTCAAAAGCTGTAATGCCAAACAAAATCAGGATGAGATCAAAGCACAGTACTACACAACCTGTGTGACGGCCATGATATGTGGGAGAACATTTGGATCGGAGATTTAGGTATAGTGAACATTTGCTGTCTGATTTAGCACTTTGCTCTGTCCTGAAAGAAAATTCTTCTTTGGTAAACTAGAACAAGAGAAAAAATAAGTGAATTTTGATGAATACAACCGGGAAGATTCCCTGCCAATTCTCTCTCTCTTCTTTTTTTCAATAACTCAGGTTTATGTGACAAGATGTGAGAGTGCATTTGTCTCTCTCACTTGTTTGTCAAAAGAGCTCTGCCAATCTGACTGCCAGTAATAGAATGCAGGTGAATAGACAAAACTGGGGCAAGATGAATCAAAACTAAAAGACTTATTTAACCAAGGGGTGCACAAAAATGCCTGACCTAGTGATTTAAATTTAGAGCAGCAAAGAAGCAGGAATCCAGCAAAACCCCTACTTCATCTCGGCACACATTCAGGATGTATTTGGATCTGCTGAAACTGCAAACCGAAACAACTCATGGAAACGAAACAAAACAAAAGAATCCCACACAGCCGGGAGAAAGGAAATTGTTTTACCAAGACAAAGAAACATAGCCCAGGTTTTAATACCTGTCAGCATTACAGATTCATACATATTCGTGTCATAACTGTTTCAGTTAAGGTAATCTTCTTTACATTGACTTAGTTACACTGGTGAAGGCCCAGAATTTGGGGTTGCCAAGTGCTGATGCTCATTTTGATGTGAATTGCCAGATCATTTTACCCCTGGAACAATTTGCTATGATTTACTCCATACTGATTTAGTGCAACTTGCAGGAATAGGCAAATCCTGAGGGATTTGTGCAAGATTATCCAGGCAGATATGCTACTGTTTGAGCAGCATTGAGAACTTCAGCTACAAGGTGTTGGATGTCCTGGTCAGCAGGGGACATACACAGGTAGGTCAACAGACACAAATGGCTTCACTAAATCTGCTTCTCTCTCTTCTGCCTTAACCTATCTCCTTTTTTCTTTCCCTAAGCACAAAGAGCTCAGTGGTTCTCCACAGGAGCAACACCTCTTGCCAGGCTCTACACTGGAAGACCTGGGGCTGCATCCCCCTTTCTTACTTCTCCCAGTGTAAGTTCCTGGCGAGGGCTGCGTAGTCAGTCAGAAAAGGGAGGTGCCCACTCCGAAGCCCTCTGCTTTGCTCCTGGGACAGGAGGAGCCAGGAGTGCAAGTCCTATGTGCAGCACCTCTCTCAAGGAGGGCAAGATCCATGCACTTTTGCACGTTGTCTTAGAAAAAAAGGAAATTATCCTAATTTTCCCTTTCTACCTCCATCCTAAGGGGGGCTTTGCAATTAAAAACACGACGGCGTTTTGTTCCCAGAGAGGAGGGGCGGAGTGGGGGGTGGGGAAATTGCCCGTGTACCATAACAGATGGTTTAAGTGCGGTGATTACAAAATCCTGAAGTTAAAATAGTTTAATTACAAAGTCAATACTGCCTCCAACCTCAGCTAAGCCCCTAGTGTAAAAACAACAGACGGTATAGTGCAAACGGTAGGACAATATTTAACCAGAACTTTGCATTAGCTACTGCAGTGCAGCTCTCCATCAGGCCTTCAGCAAACGGAAGATCAACTGATTTTCCCAGCCTGTATTTGTTAACCATCTCTGCCTCAGTATCAATGGGCAGCTCTGAGAGAGCCACAAACAACCCTAAGGAAATAAACTGCAATACTATACTGCATGCAGAGGCTCAGCAGGGTTGTATGTAAAGTCCAGTGTTTCAAGGGTACCTGAGGGAATTATTAGCACCTTGTCAGGAATGAATACAGAGGTAAAAAAGATGAGCAGGTTGAGGTATTTATATATAAAATGAAAATAAAATTCAGTGAAACAAGTGATGTTTTATTTGATACACTGGATTTTATAGAAAAAAATATAACAGGACATGGTAAGTCATGGGGGAAGTAAAAGGTGGGGATGATCCCAAATAGCCCAGACTTGATCTTTCACATGCAGGGAAAGCAGCAGCTCTACATAGCAAGCTGTAGGGAAATCTCACTAAGCTGTGCACTTGCAGCTGAGAGCCTTGGTGCTGGTCTTACCCGAGTACGTACATATGCTGTATATCCTTTAACAGTGACAAACCCCCCTCTGTTGGGCTGTGTCCCTTACAAACACCCAGGCTAACATGGAGACGGAAGAGTCAGAGCAAGCCTGGCTCTAATTTATTAGCAATATGCTAAAATCCAGTCCCATCTGCCTCCATCATGACGCAGCAGGAGATGTCCACCATCCTCTCTGCACATGGAGCACTGTGAGGCACTGCTCACTCACCTGTCTGGGTGGGTAAATCAGGCACTGGGCAAGCTGGTGACAAGAGATACGGACCCATGAAAGTAAAAGCCAAAACAGAAAAATGGGAGATCGTCTTCAACACTTTTTCTTACCACTGACCCCTGAGCAAAATCAAAAAGTAAAGCAAAAGGGAAAACGGGCTCCAAGAGTGACACTACAACACAGAGGAGATCTCACAACTGTGTTTCACCTTTATAAATTTCATTGCAGGGTTTGAGAGGTGAAGGCTAACTTTGGGTGTTTGAGATCATAATTGAAAAGTCAAATAGGAGTTTCTAGTAGCTGATTTGTTTCTCTGGGGCTCTTCATAAGGAACAGCATTTGAGACAGAGAGCTGCACTGGCTAAAATGAGGGGAACGGACACTCTGCTGTATCCAAGGGAAAATCCTCTTTAATGATTAAGAGGAAAGAGGAAACATTCCTAGGGCCTGATCCTTCAGGTTGCTGTATATTCCAGTCCAGCTTTTAGTAAGTTAACTTTACATATATGAGTAGATTCATTGACTTTCAATTAAGACTAAGTGCATGTTGAAGTGCTTCATTTCATTAGAGTGGAAACAATCCTCTTTAATAACAGAGAAGAACCCCATAAACTAATGTTCTGGTGGAAATCACAGCATGACTGGCATAGCACTGACAACACAAAACCCATTTGAATTATTTTTATATGTGAATAGAAAATACTTGTATTTTTTCCTAGAATATGAAAACAAATGGTTTTGTTATTACGTATAATAGCAAATAGCCCTTTAAAGCATATTGTAGAGGACTTGTGAATGTCTAGTAATTTCTTTAATTCTCAGGCTTGTCTCCTTTTTTTACCCTAAGCAGGTACTTGTAACTAGGAAATCAATCCAAATAAATAAGGCATGGCCACAGCCTTATTTTAAAGATTTTAAAAAATCTTAGCTTGGGGCAGAACCCTCGAGTTTGTGTGCGATCTCAGCCTCTCCCTATAGCGCATGTTGGACACAATTGCCATGTCTGCTCTCAGGATAATTCTGGTTTTAAGCCAGTAGCTCTTTAGTGACTGCTCTCACCCAGAACCACAGGGACTGATGCTCAGGGCCCAGTTCTGAGAGCAGGACTCTTCTCTGCCAGGAGGTAAAGTAGACCTTGTGTACCCCTTGCCTGAACAGATTCCTTGAGGGAAAAGCTGTGAAGCAAAAGCATCTGCTTTGTCTCCTCCTGAACCCCCACAGGAGCTAAGGATGGAGGCTGTCTTCTATGAGGACCTGATTCCTACAGGTATACATTATGTAGACTCCATAGATAAAAATACATAGGAGTTTGGATACCAGAAGTCCAGCTGGGATTTGATACCTAAGAGCTCTCCATCTCTCCTGCACCAGCACTTCACAACAGACAGTTTCTTTGCCCCAACACCACATCAAGTATCCACTTTTTGGAAGGGGCCGTTTATCCTGAGGAGGGCACAAGTAAATAGGTAATTTTGAGTGATTTCAGCTTAGGTACTGCTATGAATACAGCAGTTCGGCTGGGAATTTTGGCAGTCGTCATTGCTAGACAAGCACAGTCCCAGGAAAACCATGCCAACATCATCGTTCTATGATGTGTTTCAAGAAACACAATCCTTTGGGAGAAAGTGTGCTTGGTGATGGATTATAACAGTGCTACTAAACCAAGCTGTCCAATAGTAGCTGTTTGACACGATGCACATTCAGGATGACCTCCATGGGCTGTCTGGAAACCACAGCGCTCAAATTCTGCCTTACTATGCCACATTAAGTGTTGGTTTCAGTAGGAATTTCATGAACAGATCAGGCAGAATTCAGTCCTAGTGACTGGACCTTAACTTCACACACTCACAGGAGACTGCTCCTGCAGATTTCCATTCTTTGTGGGATCTCTGTGCTCTGAAGACAGCTGATTTCACTCCAAATTCGTTGGCAAGACTTTGGATACAAAGTGCTGGCACAAGGACTATCAGTGCTGTCATCGCTGTTATCAGTGCTCTCAAAGCACTCGGCGACGCTGCCGGGGATTACAGCCCTGCTGCTCTGGCGGCACCTCGGGCACAGGGAGGAGGAGGAGGAGGAGGAGAAAGGCAGGTTGTCACCACCCAAAGCTCGTCCTCTGAAAGTCTGGAGGTGAAATGGCAGTGCAGGCTTCCTCAATCCCTCATCAAAAAGCAGGGGATCTGAAGCCTGAAATCTATCTGTGCAGTATACAGAGGAAGATACATTTTTAAAAACTAAGCAGGAGGAATCCTCTTGTTGTAGACTGACCTTTTTTCCTCCCAACAAACATTTACCCAGGGTTGTCTCATGACTGGTCGACTTTTGTAATCCATTAGAAGGTGATGCTGTTGCATGACATGATCAAACACCAAACACAGCAGAAAAGCCATAACTATATCTAAAAAGCCTTTGCTTTGCCAAAGCCTTTCACTAATGCTAGCAACAAAATTATTGAGGTCTGTAATGAGCTGATCTCTTGTCAAATAAGCCTTCTTATGAGAGTGTTAAGCTTTATATCTGCTTTCAAATTAAACACTTCGGATTTATTAATGTTTCCTTTCCTCTCCAAATTTCTTTGTTGAGAAGAGGTGCCAGAGGAAATGTACTGGCAACAGTAGGATGTGAAGTATAGTTTAAAATACATTAAACATATGTTGATGGGGCCATTAGCAGAGTTTATAGATACCACCACCTGTCTCTTACTCCACTTGCCATTACTTTAGTGACAGAAATCATACTGTAAGAGAGGCGGTGTGCTACCATTAAATCTTTACTCCTGTGTTAGAAGGAACATAGCAGCAAATTCATGCGTTATTGCTAAAAGGCATTTCCAATAATGGTTCACTCATTGAGCCATATACTTTTATTCATAAATAAACCTGAATAAATGAGTGGAGCAGGGGCTAAAGAATAAATATCTCTCTGGGTTTGGGTGCAAAAGAGACTCTGAATATCTGAGAGGGAAACCCTCTGCCATTATAAATGTTCGGAGGGGCACTTAATGCTTTACTTGTTCCTTTCAAGCCAGCAAGCGTGATAGAGCATCACTGAGTAGGGAACTCTTGCAGGGTTTATTGACTTCGGGCAAAACAAAAAAGGAAATTGTTGAAAACACCCAAAAAACCCCACCCAAAAAAACCCCAAAGCCAAATAATAAAATAAAAATACGATAAAATTAAGTAAAAGGAATGAAAAATTAAGTGAGGGTAAACGAGCGCTGACATCGCAGCGACCCCTCCTCGGCCCTGGCGTGCCCCCTGGCGGGCGCGGAGCGGCGCGGAGCGAGGGGCGGAGCGCGGGGCGGGGGCCGGGGGGAGCGCTGCGGAGCGGGCCTGGGGCAGCGCGGGCGCGGAGCGGAGCGTGGGGCGGGGGACA
>VWZT01008406.1:88668-162187 GCA_013397055.1 Pachycephala philippinensis | reverse complement strand
CCCGTGGTGAGAACACTGCCCCACTTGCCGGGGAGCGGCCATTGCCCCCCGGTGCCGGCGCCTGCAGTCTTCCCGAGGGGACCACCCAGCGCTTGTGCTGCGGGGGAAACCTCAAAAGTGCGCTTGGCTTCATGGTTAAAAGGGACGCAGCAAGGCAGTCACCCCACAGGAAGGAAAAGAGGAGCACGAGTGGCAGGAAGGAAGGAGGCTGGTGCAGCCTCATGGAGCCTCAGGGAAAAGAGAATGATGCAAGTCTCAATACTGAGGTGGGGAGAGGAGAAGAGACCAGGCAAAGACCTGTAAGTCTCGGAGTTGTATCATGGATGTGGGCAAATAGAGAGTGCATCAGAAAAGGTGGGACGGGACATTTAAAAAAAAAAAAACAATAAAAGCTTTCCTAAAAATCGAGGTCCACAAAAACTAACATTCAGAAAATGTTACTCATCTTCATCTACTCAAAGAATAGGCGTTTGCCCCTCTCCTCTGCCTGCCAGGCAGACTGGGGAGAACCCTTAGCAAGAGCAGCTCCCAGCAGCTCTGGTCCTCCTCCAAACCCAGCCTCAGTGCCACTGCCCGTGGGTGTCCTCTGCACAAGCACTCATGGCAAACAGAGCAGGTGTGAGGAAAGGGATGGGGTTCCTTGCAGAGCACAAGTCCTACACAGAGCGTCTGAGGGAGCTGGGATTCTCTACCCTGGACAAAAGAAGACTTGGGGTGACCTTATGTCTCTCTACAACTCCCTGAAATGAGGTCGTAGCAAGGTAGGTATTGGTCTCTTCTCCCAAGTAACAAGCAATAGAAGAAGTTTAGTGGTTTAGTGGTGAACACGGTGGTGCTGTGTTCAGAGCTGTATTCAATGATCCTAGAAATCTTTCCTAACCTAAATGATTCTATGATTATGCCGTCCTTTCTGGAAAGAGAAGGGAAAAGGTTGCCAGCCTTTGTCCCAGTAGGCTTTCATTAGAGGAAGCTTCAAGTTTGATCGGGAGATGGCAGCACAGTTCTGGAAAGCTCGAATAACTCTCCCACCAACTCTCCCTGTTAGCAAAACTTCAGGAGGTGGATGCTCGGGGAAGCAAAGCACCCTTCTGCTCACAGGAAGAAGAGTTTAAAAGGGAAACATATGCATATGAATAGTAAGTATTTGAACTGAACTGCTAAGAACCCAGTTAAAGATCTAAACTGAAATTGCTGCTGTGCCTCAGAGTCCTTAAGCGTGGTGAGGCACACTTCTCACTCCGAAATGTGGCAAACTTTCCCAAGAAGGAAAAAAAATCCCTCGAGATGAAGTGGCAAAGATACCACTAGAGACTTCATTGCTTCAGTCCTTTTAAGAGTTTATATGGAAGTGTCCATGTATCACCAATACCGACAGAAAGATGAAACTGTGAAATGCCTCCTTCCTATTTTCCAGCATAAGCTTTAAATGGGTAAAAAAGATGATTTGAAAATTTGCTAGCATGATAAGCAGGGCTTTATGTCAGACCCACAAAGAATCTGCTGCTTGATGCAAACCCAGAACCAAACCTGTAGAAAACATAAAGTACCTGTAAAGTCAAACAAACCTGAGCAAAACGAAAATCACTGCAAGTGGACTGTTTCTGACATTCCTAGATGAGCTTTCATTCAGAAGGTGCAGACAAAGGTATTAATATTTTGCTTCTGTCTTGCCCCAGACTCTAGGCTTGCTCCATCTGCGATGGAGGAATTCCCACAGACCTGCAGGTGTTGCCAGGAAAAAAATTTGTAATTCATTAGGTGGTGCTGAAAGTCTTTGCTGGAAGTGCCATCATGTTGACCGTGTCAGCATTTTCTAGAGCTGGTCTACCTGAGGCCTTACGAGGGGAGATGCTATTGAAAAAGCTGTTTGGAGTTAGTTTGGCACCATCTCTGGCACCCTAGCCAGATTCAAGACCTTCTGGTATTCACTGAATATACAAATCAGTGCATGTAACCCCTCTTTCTGCACTCCAACATAGCCATAGACCCATTTCATTTTTGACACTTTATTTAGTATTGGAAACATTCAAGGAACGTCACAAATGGAAATTTAAGGTTTAGCCAGATTGTATCAACTGTTGGTATTGGAACATCAGTGAAGCTCAAACAAGTTTCACTTGGCAGGACAATTGCACAAAAGCATTTGATGTTGAATCACAAGCTATTTTCAAGGTTCTTACACACAAAAGGGTTCAAATACAAGCAAATTAAAGCCCCGGTATTAATGAAAAATGTTCTCCTTTCCTTTCCACTTGCCAACTATTTAACCTGGTCAGGGGACAAATTCACGTGGGATTAATTCTATGGAGCCAACCTCAGATTCCTCCTGGATTTCCTTGAAATGAGGTATCCTTTGCTTCCTATCCTGCACGGTTTGGTAATGCAGCTGCACATTGTTGAAAAATTGCCACAATTCATGGCGGGATGGCTGCGCTTCAGCAATGAGAGAAGTTATTTGGAATACATATGTCTATGTTTGCATGCTTGTGAAGCTGACATGTCTGGCTTGTTAAGCTCCAGGAAGCTCCCTGATGGACAACACCATGATATGCAGTGGATGGCAATTAAGCCATGAACCTGAGTAAAAAGAGGCTGATCCTCAGCACTGTGCACTCCAAAGGAACTTTAGGACACTTCTGCAATTCAAAAGGCTAAAATCTCCCATAGAGTGGAAAACCATGTAGAAGATGAAGCAGAAGAGGTGAAAAAGCCTCTTCACAGCCAGTGACCCCTTGTGTGCTGTGTGGTGTGGGGATCAAGCCTTAGAGCCCGGTGGCCTTGGGGTGCTCCTGTCTTTGCACAGAGCAGCTGCAAGAGATGTGACCATGAGGAGCTGGATGGAGGCAGCTCCTGCCACTGCCCTTGCTCCATGCCCCTGGCTGTGCCTAGGCGAGGCTGGGCACTCATGGGCACAGGCGCAGCATGCCCAACTGGTGTTACAGGCATTCTTCCAAGGGTTTAGACTCACTTGCCTCCTCCTTTCTCCTGCCATGTGATACAGGGGGGATGTTTGGCCTGGCAGTATAAACACCTTCTGTTTTGGAGTAAGATTAGAAAACGATGGGAAAATCACGGATTTTGGCTGTAATCTCAGCCCAATTCCCAGTCTTTCTTGGGAATGAAGGCACATCCCTGCACAGGTACAGCACGGGAAAGCAGAGGGCTCAACAGGGCCTGAATGGCACTGCTGTACATAAAGGTGTGATGACTGGGGCAGGGAAGAGCTGGGGCTCGTTCAGATCCACAGTGGATTAACTAAACCTCTGCAAACCAAACTCACAACCCACAGCCCAGGAACATGAGCAGCAGATTTGCTCAGCAGCCATCTAATTGCGAACTGAAAAAATCTCTCCTTACAATGTGTAGTGGCTGGCACTGGCACAGAAAGTGCTTGTCTGTGCTCATTTTGTTTGGCCCTGAAAGAAATGTGTCTCTGCCTCCCAGGTGCACCCATTCTGTGAGCACTCTTGGTGCCCTTATGCCTACACAGGCCATGAGAATATCATGCAGCAGAAACCTGCTCTTTCTCCATCTTTTTATTTAAACACAAAGGATGTGTCCAGGAGCATTTTTAAACTGACACGATGAAGGCCTGCTGCAAGAGGCCAGATGAAGGTGGGCACAAAAGGTCTGACAATGCTCCTGACCACAAATCCTCCCCGTGATGCTGGTTTTGTCCCCAGTGCAGCAGAGGGACTGCGTAGCACCACTAGCCATCGGCACGGAAGCTGGGAATGGAAAACAATTTTGACATTGGCAGCCTGGAGTCCTGCCCTTCTCAAACACATTTGATGTTCATACATGGTCTTTTGGCTGCTGCTGCTGGGGACCATCTGTTGGGATGGCTTCGTGCCTGATCAAATGGTGGTATGCCAGTTTCACTGGGACACGAAATAGATGCCAAACAAAACGCGTCTGGTTTTACTTCTATTACTCTGAATTCGAAGCACATGCTAATACTAATCCCCATTTTAACACCATTGTGGTGCCAGTTAAACCTTCATTTTTTCACAGTGTCTGCCAGGTTTCTACCATGTACTTAGGAACTTAACAAAATCCAGCAGAAATTGTTGCTGCTGATTTCACACGAACAAGGGCAGTGTTTGCAGGAGTGTGGTGAGAGGTGTTAACACTGACAGTAGAGCTGAATGCATGAGTTTCCTTTACATGTAATATGGGATCCTTTAAGGAGTTGAACTAGGACATTTCTTTGAAAATTGCCTCTGAAACTCCATCCAAATACAATAAAATTTTCTGCACAATGGAAATGGGACTTAACAATTTAAAAGTGTTACAGCAAACAAAGCGTAGTTAAAAAAAATGGCCTCTGACAACTGTGTGAAGGCTTTGAGCAGTATGTGAGTACTATCTGAGATGCTCTAGGGACATTTTCTTTTCAGTGTGCTATGAGTTCACCATAGCTCCAACCCTGATACACAGTAAAATCTTCCGTGCTGCAGCTGGCTTTGCTGTCTGGGTTTATATGACTAACTCCTTGTGAATGTTCCACATTCAGAGAAGTGTGTTCCTGACCTCAGCCAAGATGAATATTATTGTCAAAACTGCCATCATTGCAGCTACTGTGGGTTTTCAGATTCTTCTGGTGTTTGTAGGGAAAATCCATCTGCTACAGATGTTGCCTTGGATGATGGATTTTCTCCTCTAGTCCCATAATGGGTCAGGAAAACCTAAGGGAACATCCCCTGGTGGGATTCCCTTTTCTCCTCATCTTTCTTGTGCAGCTAAGAGGCTGGAGATCTTGGACACATTCTTCCCCATCCTCTTCCTCCCTCTGCCTCTACAGGGGAAGGTGATAAAGAATCAGAGCAGATCCCACTCTATGTAGGATTCAGATGTGCCAATTGAGGTTCCCAGTTTTAGAAAGTGCTGGGACTTAGTCAAGGGTTTATTTCCTCCATTCCTGGATTTATTATGATTTAAAGCACTTAATCTTGTTAATAAAGCAACACATGTCTGAGTTATTATAATTTAATAACCTTAATTAACTTCTTAACCACCTTCCTTACATCGTCTTCTTGTGTATTCCTGAAATAAAAGTTACTATAGAAATGTGAAAAAAATTGCCATAAACAGTTAAGGGAAGTTAGAGAATGTGCAAGTTTATGAATGTCATTTAACATTGTGCTACCAGAAAGAAATAGAAAAGTATTCTTTGAAACTCTCAAGTAATATGGCAGGGCCAGGAGCATAGGCCAACGAGTGGCATGTGAACCGGCCATAAAATTAAAAATAAACTTAAGAGTAAATGTGCAGCTAAATGCAGACTGTGAGGATAGGATGTGAACTTCAGCTATTTCCTGGAGCTAGTGTGGTTCCAAAGTTTAACAGCTTTAGCCTTTGGAGACCTGGAGGCGTGCATACTTGTGTTCAGTTTCTCCTCCTTTCATCTCCCCCCACTCAGAGCCCTACCACCTCCCAGCTGCCCCACTCGCTCCATCTCTCCCTGCAGAAGGACACTCCTCTTGTCCTCTAACGCACATCCCACGTGGCTCTTGCACTGTATGGATGCTAAAAAGCCTTAGCAGAGAAGATTTCAGCTCTCAGCAGCAGTTTGTGAGAACCTTGTTCTTTCTCATGCGAAACTATGCAAAACATGATAAAGTTTTCTGTAAACAGACTTCGCTAATCTTGCACCTGCGAATATAATTAAAATTGTTGTGATACCGACTAAAGAAATGGATGTGTAAATTGACCAATCACCCTGATAGGTAGTTAGTTAAAAGTCCAATACCTCTTGCCCTTTAAAAAAACACTAAAAGAACTAAACACATAAAAACCCATCCTTTATTAATTAAATAATTCATTCCTTTCTGCTGACCACACTCGTGTCTCAGAGTCCTTCATTGCCTCTGGCAGCGCCGACAGCGACACCACTGAGCATCCCTGCGCAGCAGCAGGGCCTCCCCTTCCATCCTTGTGTCCTCTGCCAGATTCCCATTTGCCCTCCAGGCCTACTGGATTGCACAGGATTGACTGCTACCTGTGAGGACAATCCAGGGATGGCAGCAGGTAGCTGGCCCCACAGCGATAGCTGCTCTCAGGCCATGCTGGCTAATGCCTGAGAATTGATCTTTTTATTATGAGAGAGTGTACATATGTACATACTGTGATGTTTGAGTGCCCTTCTTTCACACAGAAATTATTATCAAAGTGCTGTTTTACATAAAAAAATGTTTCTGTGTCAAAACATACAGTTGGAATTTATTTAAAATATATTGGCCATTGCAAAATGCTCAATTCTGGGTAGCAACAAGCTCCCAGGGCTGAGACCTCAGTGGATGTATTTCTTATTTTTTTCCATGAAAAAAAGAGGCAGAAGAAATCTTAACACACTCTTGGGTCACTATTTTCCTTGACCATAGAGCCTTACGGTCCTGCTAAGAATTGGGATGATATAAGAAAAAAAATGTTTCTGCTTTATGTGCTACTCAGTCTAACTTTATACTAATTTTCTAAACACACTATCCTCCAATATTATTTTATTACAAATATGGTGAATAACATAGTGTTGCATATCAAAAACCACCAAGATGAATAGACATACGTAGTATTTGTAAATGTTTCTAAGAATTTTACTTGTATGAAGGATTTTCTAGTTCCCCAGAAATAATTTCCTCTTTATGCTGTAAGTCAGAGAAGACAGAAATCAGAGGCTCACACAAGGAACTTGCAAGAGGGAAACACCAGATTTTAGTTTCTTCTTTCCTTTTTGTCTGGCAATGAAGACTTAATTACAGACTGGTTTTTCTGTGTAATGCCTTAATATTTGCGGACCTTTATCATGCAGCTACACCACCACTGACCCCTTCAGGCTTCACCACTGCTTAGAGCTTACAAAACCATCAATCCTGCAAATGATCTACCAAACTGATGCCGCGAGGGGAAAATCCCACTAGTGCTTAAGGCCATGTGGTAATAAGCAAAACAGTTCTCAAAGCAAAGGGGCAAGAAGTAATCCTGTATTTGGACTACTGATCAGAGTTTCATCACATGAAGTAGCTCTTCATCTGTACATTCAATCCTCACAATGTTTCAACAGCTGGGGCTAGTTGTCACTTCCAGAAGAATATTATCACATGTGAAGGAAATGGGAAATCTGAGGACAACTTCACCAGCAATTTAGGGAGAGCTTTCTACCTGGAACTGAAAGGTGGGAATAGGGAGACCAGAGACAGTTTTTTTGAATTAGATGATTCAGTATGCAAAATCTTGCAAAAAGAAAAAAGTATTTTGTAGATAAATTGTTTGAGAAAGTGTTTTGTAAGTGAATTGTTCCTCTGAGATGACCTTTTCTTTCACAGTGCCTTCATGAAAAGTTGGTGAAAATAGCAGCTTTTCTGAGCTTAGCAACACCCTGCAAACCATTTCATGGGTCACCAGCTATGATGGAGTTCATTAAAAGATAATTGAATTTCTTCTACAGTCTGAGCCATACTGGGGGAAATCCAAGGTAAGCCAATGACTTCATGTTATCAATTAAAACATAAAATTGCCTGAACAATCTTAACTCTGCTTTATTGTGCATACACATTGTGGCATAGCCTTGAAGTACATCCCCACCCCACCAGGGTTTTCAGCTGATTCTGATGGGATGATGAAGGGGCATTTGAAATACTCAGCTTTGTACATAGCCTTCAATGCATGGCATTTTACATAGTACACTGCAAACTACAGTTCTCCAGCACAGGATTAATCTCATTAACTTTAAAAGTCATAAACCCTAATTATTTAGCCTCTGTAGGCATTCTGTACTCCTTTCTCCAGAGGGTGATTCATCTGACCTATTTTAGACAACCACTCAGGGTGAGACGTGTCTCTTGATTTAGACAGTTGTGTTTCATGTGAGATGGTTGAACCCTCAGCTTCAGATCAAACACTAACATGATCTAGGATGATCAAATTTTTTTTTCAAAATTTTCCTAATTCCTTGTCTAAAGAAACAAAGCCTCCTGAAAATTAGTGAGAGTTTAGGGGAATCTATAAAGTCATTAGGTTCAGTGAAAAAGGTAGGTGGGTGTAAAGAAGATATCAGGCTTCAACAAGAGAGCTGACTAAATGATGCAGTGAGGTCTTCTGAGCACTAGTTCTTACTGTCATTTTTCAAACCTGGATCACTTGCCATAACTTTCTTCTTCAGTAAAAACTGCTCAGTTCATTCAGTCAACAGACTTGTCCCCAGGGTTTAGCCCAGCCTGCAGCAGACTGACTGCCCTTTTTAGGATACCGCTCTCAAACTGTGCATAACTCAGCTGCCCACGTGTCAGTATGAGTATGGATCCTAGCCTTCCAGTTAGCCTGGAAGTTCACAGTTGCAAAGACTTTCTCTTAGTGTCAGTTTTATTCTTTGCATGTATAACAGGTCTGTTCTTCATACATCTGTGTTTTAGTACGTGTTGGTTTTGCATTATACAGAGTCATCAACATTGTCTGTTAGCACTGGCATTAAAATGTTTGTGCAATGTTTTGCCGTTTCACTCATCTTTTACACACAGAAGTAAATAGCATCACTTTATTTCACATATTAATCCTTCACCTATCTATTTATCACACAATATGAGCTAAAAACTGTGCAGAAGTACCAGGTGATTCAGCAGTGAAAGTGTATTCTGATCTATATGTTGGCTGGCATATCACAAACCCTTGTCTCCAGCACATGCCTCCCAACCTGAGCAGGGCTGTGGGTGCTGGAGTGGTGTAAGCCAACTCCACCATCAGGCATTACAGGCATTTCTCTCATTGGTGGGAAATATCTGGAAAATCTCTCTGCATTTTTGGCACTGTAAATCTTATGCTTAGCCATAACTTAGAGATAAATTATGGTACATTCAGCTGCCATTAATTTTGAATTAGCGGTCTCCTTTATATTTCTCTTTTTTCTTTTTTTTTTTTTTTAATATAAATATCATTAAAGCTACAGATTCCAAAAGTTAGGATATATATTAACAGAGTGTGCTCACTAATCCCAGGAAGATCATGCCTCCTGTTCCATGGGATTTAGGCTTGTATCCGATTCAAACAGATTTGTGGTGTGAAATGCTAAACAGTGCTGCCGGTGACTACTTTTTCACAAAGGCCAATGCTGGTACCTCATTTTTCTTGCCCTCACACACTCTCCATTGCATTGGAAACTGCAAAAAAATTGCACTGGAAACAAAACAAGTGAAAAAAGCCACGGTGTTTTCTTCCATGGTTAGATGCCAGTAGCTGGCAAAATAAAAGCCTGGACCGAGAACTGAAGGCTTTTTCCATTCTTACTCCTTGCCGTACCAAAGGAGACTCATGACCTGCAGCATGCATGGGTGGATCCAGGTGTAATCTGGCTCTTTGTGCCCTTGACCCTGAGCTGCTCGCTGCAGCCTGTGAGACAGGGCTAGAAAAGAGCCAAGTGACAGGATGCTGACACTGCTTTCTGGTGGCCACTGTCAAAAACCATTTAATTTATATGCTTTACCATATGTGCGCAGCAAGTTCCCTTGGCCCTGTCAAGACTCTGGCAGGGAGAGCCAAGTCATGTCCCTTGGCTTGGCTCATCTTTGGCAATTGTTCAAGCTTTCAACTTGCCTTGGAGTAGATGACATTCACTTATAGCAATCCTTCGTAAATGTTCACCCTTCAGAAGACAGTGAGTGGTCTCTGCTAATTTATATTGATCCTGTTTGAACCTGATAGGTTTGAGGCCTGAGCACTTTCCATCTTTACAGAGAGTATCGTGGGATAAATGGGGATGTCTACAGGTTCTGCAAAGCATCAGATTGAATGGAAAGATTTTTCCCATTATAGGAGTTTCCTAAATTACTTCTTTATTTTCCTAAAAATGAGAGAGACAACCTTATATCTTAGAAAAGAATTAACCATGTTGATTTGTGCTGGAAAAAATCCTCCTTCAAGGTGTAAACAATCAGATATTGAGAGTAATTCATCTCAGAGACCAAGCCAGCCAGATAAAAGTCAGCAGATATATCCCTGTTAGTGCTAAGCTGAGACTGAGGCAACAGATGCTACCTCTCAACAGAGCTTATTAGACCATGCTCAACAGCATGTTGACATAGTTAGATGGTATCCCAATTTCTTCTGGCCTGCAATAACTTAGCTCACTGCAAAGGCAAAGGAGCAGGCATCCACAGAAGACCTGGCAGACACACCTGCACTCCAGGACTCTGGGTTTGTGGAAGGCTTTTAAAAGCATCAGGGTGAGCTGAAAGCTCTGCTGTCCTTTGCACTTTGGAAAAGTCTCCCCCCTGACTAGCACACCCTACGCTGTGGCTCTCTGCATAGCTGGCCATTTATTTGTGCTGCAGATGGGCTGTTGCTCTTGCACACCTGCACTGACCATGGACTGAGCACGTGCACTGGACATCAGGAGATCTCTTGCACAGAGGAGCAGTCATACCATTCAGCTACCAGAAGTCAACTGAATGAAAACTGCACTTTTAACCACTTTCTCCCTTCCTGCTCCCCGATCTGTGTCCCACTTTACGTAGGTGCCACTGTATGTTGGTGCTTACACTGATACTGCTTTTCATATGAGACAGCATATAGGGCCTTGTGGGTGTCTGCTGGGACTTTCAATGTACTAATGATAAATTATTGTTTAACTTTTTAATCCAAAGTATTTTTTAACATTTATTATTGTAGCCAGGTCTCATCTTGCAGCAGTCACTACCCAAAGAGCTGTCATGCATCAAAGTGTTCAACGATATTATGACACGCAAAATCTAAAACTAAAATAAGGATGTTATATATGTTTTACCTGGTAATGATTGATAATTTAAACTAATGTCTTCAGCATTTTATGGAAGGGCATTTAAGTAATACAGAGAAGATAATCCCAGTACTCTTTTGGAGATTTGATCACATTGAACAATTTAAACATAAAAATTCTAGGTTTTGTGGGTTCAGAATAAATCGTCTAAGCACATATCACTGTTGTTGCTTTGTTTAAAATGACAGCCATCAAGCCAAAAATACAAGTTCCAAGTGACTACTCTTATGGGAAACCAACTCTGAGATCCAAGTGGTAGCAGTGCAATGGTGGCTGCCATTGCAACTGCCTCAGGTGGCACAGCCTACAAGCAGGGCTAGGCAAGATGAAAACAAAATGTCTTAAAATGATCTCTCTTCTTCCAGCCATTTTTGTTCTTGACCAGTGACTGGTTCTGTTTGAAATACACCAGTTGCAGAGTCTGCCTGTGAAGACTGTTCCAGAAACTAACAGATGCACTTTTCCATACAGTTTATTTTTTCCGTTCTAGTCTTTCCCCTGTATTAATTTTTTTGGTTACTTCAAGGTTCTAGTAAGCTGCCAGAGAAAATAACAGCAGAAGTTCTGCAAGATGGAGAATGGAGAACTAGAGAAAAAGACACAGGAAGAGCTACTGCTTGTAGCAGAACTAAGTAAAGGAAAGATTTTTTTGTGAAAGCAGCAGTCAAGTGTGCCCTACTTATCATTCTGTCACCTTTTCTCTGTGAGTCACAAGTTGTTTTCTTTCTAGAGCTTCACTCATTTACTTCAGCAGTGAGAATAAGCAGAAGGCCTAGGATAGTTTGACTCACAGAGCAATGAGATAGTTTCATCCAAGGATTTCGCTGTGTCAGTGGGCATCAAGGCGACCAACGCCCAGCTGCAGTTAGACACCAAGTCAAGTTTTTGGACAGAAATCACCACTCTGCCCTACCAGTGGTTGTCTCTACAGGGACAAGTAGCCAAGAATTGGACCTCATTGTGACTTGTTTGTCTGAATACAGGTCCCAGAAACCAGCTTATTATTATCTCAACTCATTCTTTCAAGGTTTATATCTTCCCTGGGTGCACGTAATTTCAAAATACTTTGCTCATTTTTGAGTCATTGAACTTTCAGAAGACTAACACAATAGTACGAGGAAAGTTACAAAAAGGGTTGGTTTTTATACCACAATACCAGAAATCACATGGATGAACTTGATGCAGTACAAGATGTTCTTACTCCCAGAGGTCATTTAAAGGCACATCTTTGGTTTTAGGCCCATGCATCAAACCCCATCTGTTTAATACACTTTTATGACACATACGATGACTCCTGAAATGAGCAGTCAGGGTGAAAACCTAGCTGTTGAGATAGTGAATGTAGCATTCATTCCTCAAAGTTGTGAAAACATAGTGTCTAAAGGCAGATGAAATGACAGTGACCTGAAATAACAGGAAGCTGTCCTCAGTTGTAAATCTGGCAGGGGCTGAGGGTGATGGTGATGGAAGCTTGTGAAGCTGTATCCAAAGCCATGAAATATAGCCCTGCCCCTGAATGAACTGGAAGACATATTTCAGTTTACAGCAAGTCAGAGTTCAAGCATCAATGGCCTTCAGAACCTCTGTTCAGACCTTGCTCAGATCCAAATGCAGAAGCTTTGGAGTGATCTTTTTACTCTACTGTTAAATTTCACTGGCACTTACGTCTTCCCATCTGTTCAGCTGTGGGCTTTCCCCAACACAGTCACTAGCGTTCATATTTCCCTTGTGGAAAATGGAAATGAGAGAGTAAACTCTTGCATTAACTTTAGCCCTCCCCTGGTAGTCTGGAAGAAAGTGCTCAAGAATCCAAACTTTGGCAAGTCTTTTATCTTTGCCTTAGAATTTGCAAGGTTTTGTGAAATCTGTTCTGCAAAAAGGCTAGCAAAAGGTGAAAGGCAATCACAAGGAAAAAAAAAAAGGAAGGTGTGAAGTGAAAGCAGAGTCATATAAGAAAAAATTTACTTGAACCTGGGAATCTGATTTATTCCATCAGAGAAGGAAGAAGAAAATGAGTGCTTTGTATGGAAAAATTGTATACCCTGATAGTTTACAGGGCATGAGCATTTCAGAGATTCACAGGACATACCTGAAGATCTCTGCATCCAGCTCAGACCCAATGGCAGCAGTAATGGGGATTAGTCTCCCTTTGCCTAGCACCTGCTAACAGTTTCCTTAGTGGAGAATGACTTTCTGGAAGGATCACCAAGGGAGACAGTATGCAATAGAGGTCTGCTCCTTTTCATAAGCAATATAGTTTCCATATTAAAAGCTGTGTCTAAGGAAGCTTGATGGGAGAAGTGCTAAAAGACAAATACAGTCTGACTGGCAGATTGAGTCAGAAGATCTCCACTAAAATTAACAATTCTTCTAATTGAACCATTATGTGAACTTCTGGCTGCCTTCAGACACATCACGTACGTCACAAACTCATGGATTCATGATGTGCTGAGGCCACTCTAGATGCTGGCTCTCCCCTGGCAGGGCACTTCATCCATCGACTGCTTTGCTCTTCTTCACTGCCAGCTTTCAGCCCGAGCTGTCAGCAGAGGTGGCTCAGCCTGGCTCTGCAGCAGCTGGGTACCAGGAACCTCGGAGAGGACACGTAACCTGGACCAGAGAGGAGGAGAGCTGGACTCTTTCTTTATCAGTGGCTCACAGTGTCAGTTAGTAGTGAAATTGCACCCCAGAAACACCTGTTATAAAGTGATATGGTGAGCTGATGATGAATTTGGAAGTAGAAGACTTAATGGGGCTGAGCTGTTGCTCACAGCAGTGGTGTTCATGCCAAGGTCTTCTAAAATTGCAAGTGATCATTGGTTTTGGTCTGAATTAGAGGATTGCTAGTGCTAAGTATCTTAGCTAAAAATCTTTTTTACTTTGGAAGACCTGCCCTGGATCCCCAGTCTTTTGAGAATATTCCTTAGTGATTTTAGAGTTCATGCTCAGTTTCATCATGCCCTGATTGTTCACTGTTGAGGGACAGTGGCACTAGGAAATGGAAGAGGTTTCATAGTCCTTTCCACTTCACTGCTTAAGTCTTATGGGGTTTTGTACTGATAGACAGCAATTGGGCAGTAAGTGGGTTATGAAACACCACAGAACAAAAAAAAGAAAGGACTCTGTCATCCTGCTACAAAAGGAGTATTTCTGGTCTTCCCTCTTGCCTCCTATAGCTCTGCTTAGAGGGGAGGACAGGGATTTTTTCACTGGCAGTTACTAAGATTTCTGTCATGGCCATTGGTAGGAAGTCACACAGCCCTCCAAGATACTACTGCCAAAAAGGAAAAGTTTATTTTTTATCTCCCTCTGTTTATGGGCAGGAGGATAAATTTGGACAAAGCATAAATTTGCTGTTCCCAGCAAAATTAACACAGGACCACGATAGAAACTGCTTTCCTTCAGCAGCTGTGTGCTTTTGGCTGGTGCCTGCTGGTGGCACAGCTGGAGGTGGGTACTGCGTGCACACCCGAGAGGCCAGGCTGAGATACCGAGTTGACTGACTGAGCCTTCTGGAAAGCGTTCCCAACAAGACTGCTGTATTCCCACGTTTGCATTTGAAAGACCTTGTGCACACTCACATTTTAGGCATAGCCACAGTCAGTGCATTAATGTGTGAGAGCTTTACAGACCACACTTGAAATTCTAGGCTGCCCATTTTTTAAAAAACATATACTAAAAAAAAAAAAAAAAAAAAAAAAAAAGTAAAAATTTTTGTGATTTGTGAGCAGATATGGAATTACATGCAATTTCTGTCTGATTGTGTTTTGATATAGAGCCCACGGGTTGAACTTTCAGCCTTCAACTTGCAATCTTTCCTAACAGTCCTCTGAAAATTATAAAAGCATTGAACCTGGCTGCCTTTGAACCACCAATGCTATTGTGGTAATTCAGGTTTTCCTTTGAAAATGCTGAAAGAAGACCATGCTCCAGCAGGAGAAAGATGAGACTCAGTATTTTTCCTGTAGGTCTTAACAGGACTCACATATTTGTTTCTGTATTGGTAGTGATTCATATCACAAATGCCTTTGTCCATTTCTCTCTTTCTGCTACAATAGCCCAAGTAATTAACTAAGTGAAGAGGCTGTCAATTAAACACTGATACTAATCTTGGCATAAAAGCTCCCTTAAGAAACACTGAGTTGGAACATATTTTACAGCGCCACCGCTGCCTTCATTCAGCTCACTTCTCAGACAATTAAGTGCTCCAAATGTTTGTGTGCCATCCAGGCAACATTAGTAGCATGAACGACCCCTGCTATAGATACAGTCCTGCAAAGAATGCCTGGAAACACAATGCCTATTGTGACAGCAAGCCTGATTTTATCAACCAAGAGACATTATATAGTTAATTAATGCCAAGATCTTTAATGATAAGATTGTCAAGGACAATTAAGAAGATTATTATAAGTGTCCTTGGTAACAAGAATGCAATACTGATTTTAGCTTACTTTCACTAAGTGTGGCTTAAAGGTCAGTTTCTCTGAAGTGTGAATACTTAAGCATTCTTTGGATAGATGTCATTATACATTAATCTCAGGAGGAAAATACATTTTTCTAATGTAGCTGTGCAGCACATGAAAATTAATGTGAAACTCTTGCTAAGAAATAAAGGTAAAATATTTCAACGAGAAAATTCTAGCCAGTGTCACATCCTCAGCAACAGCTCTGGGTCCATGTTCTGAGATCAAGTCAATGGAATAACTTTCTCCAACTTCAGCCCATGTGGTTCAGAACCATGACCATGCAGTCAGTAGATGGACAGACCTTCCTCAGTGAGACTTCTCATGCTCAGTAATCTTCTGTTCTTCATCCGCCCAATATCCGATCCAGCTTTACTGTGTCTCACTCATGCACCACACCGAAACTTAAAGGGCATTGACATAAAATCCCTTTGTGAACTGGATAAGCTCACAGAAGAAAAGCAATGGATACTGGTAGCACAGATTGCATCCTGAATGTTGAAATTAAGAGAAAAACTAATTTTGTCTCTTAGAACTGGGGAAGGGTGCACTGCAAGAGGACATTTCAGCCTCTTACAATGACATCGTAAATGCAGGGCACTTTATGGTTTAAGGTTTTAAATGATTACATGAAGGATGGAAATGGTTTTCTTACCACACCATCCCTTACATCTTAATTCAGTATTTGGCCTCTGTCTGATGGCCAAAAATCACTGACACAAAAATTAAGAAAACACATCTGGTATGGTGAGAATATTGTGACCTAATGTTCTTCTGTGTGGTGGGAACAGACTACAGCAGAGACTGGCACACCTGAAACTTGAATCTTCAAAAAGTTTTTAGCAGTTCCTAACAAAAGTCAAGATCAGTTTTAAGTATGAGTTGTTTGAGGAATGGGTGACCAATAGATACAACTCCACAGATATGAAAGAAATAATTGCTTAGAAAATGTTTTCCTAGTTAAAAATAGATACGAACATTTGATATATATCTTTTTAATTACAGCAATTGTAAGGAGGGAAGAAAAGGAAAGCTTTCGGCTATAAAAAGAAATATACAGTTTTCATTCAGAGAAATTAAAGGGATATCTAAGATATCAGTAGCCACTTAATTAAAACTAAATATAAGGCACTAAAAAAACATACACAATAGATAAATCCATGTCAGGCATCAGGTTAATATTGAAACAGATGTTATAATTACAAATGGGATTCAGTAAAAATTAAGAGATTTAGAAGAGGCTGCTGTGCCACCTTTAAAACAGATGATTTTGTTGTAGTTGTAAATGGAAGAGAAAGAGAAATGGAATTCTTTGGGGGAAAAAGAACACTATGAAAACAGTTGTTAAAATTACTTATTTTCAAAATCAACAGGTTCAAACTTGCATCCAAAGTCCTGAAGGATACACTAAGGAGCCCTTCAGATCAGGGTTTGTTTTTAGCCACACAGTAATAAACTAAGAAGATAACAAAGGGTAGAAAACTGACTTTCTATTTTTTTAAAGGGAAGAAAAGTGACTAAAGAAGTTTATCAAGGGAAATTTGACCCAGTTACCTGGTGTCAATCCTGAGCAAAACAATTAAAGTCTACTCAAGACTACCAAGAAAGATGACCAAGACTAAGACACTAGAAGCTACAAAAATATGGTTAAAGGTAATGAGCATGTTTTCTGGAATTTTGGTCTTCTTAAGCGTAAAAAGCACTAACGTTACACTAATTGGGTCAATAAATGCAATTATTTTCTCATAGTATAACTTAGATGTATCCCAAGCATCTGACACAGTACCAAATGCCCCACTGATTTTAAACCCCCAGTTCACTCAAAACCAGGGACACGTTCTGTTTGCCAGTGCCTGGTTTAATAGGTTGGGAAGCCTGGCCACCACCATGATGCGAAACAGGTGCATTATACCTGTTTATATTTATACACATATATAGCATGGGGCCTTGAAAGCTGCTTGCATGCAACCTTGCTCACTCAGCCCTGAGAAGATACAGTTTTTTTTAAAAGGATTTTCCCGAAGAATCAAGACCTGGTCCTTCCTTTTGGCACAAAAAGGCATTTCACACAGTGTAGAATGCTGCAATTCTGTGACATCCTCAGATCACAGAAAATATCTTTTCATTTATTAAATAACTAATTATCTCTACTTCATCTTTTGCTTTCCAGATATGAGACAATTGCTTTCCAGATATGAGTCCTACCAACATAAACACATTCACTGAGCATGCCTGTCAATCTCTGCTGACCAGCTGTGATGCTGTTTCTGCACCTCTTTATTTTGGAGAGGTGCAGCCCAGTCATGCACTCGAGTGTCCTGGCAGCTGAGAGCTCGCCTCATTCCCCCCAGGCATTCACCAAACACATAGCCACACTCAATCCCACAGCTGCATCCCACCATCAGAAGACTGCTGCTTTGCATGAGGATGTGAAAAGCTGGAAACCACCAAAGGGCTCCATACACAAGCATACCAGATCCCCCATTTGACAGCTTCCTTTTCCCTTTCCTTCTTTTCATTCTCTCACACTGCAGATTCACTTCATGTCTCTCTGTCAGGTCCTAAGCTGATATAAAAATATGGTTTAGGTGAACCAAGGCTCCATACCCCTGGGGGAAGAAACAGCACTAGGACATGCTGAAAGTCAAAACTGGGAGCTTGATAAATACCCATAAATATTACTAAATATCCATTACAGTTGCCTCTACTTTTCCTTTCCTTCTCTCCCATACCCTACCCAGTCATTACTTTCATTTGCTTCTGATCTTTCCTCAGCTTATCCCCACACAGAATTCTCTGAAGACCACTTCAGGCTTTCTGTAAAAAAAGTTGATTCATAATCTAATTTTTAAGGGGCCAAATGTTGTTTCACTACATGTACCACCACAACTGTCACTGAGCACCCCTCTTGCAGCTGTATCATCACGTGCACCACTGAGAGAGACTCAAAGAGAGAAAATAAATAACATTGCAGCTTACTGGCCAGTGACAACCACCACCACAGGGATCAGATTCCCTGCTTCCATGCTTGAGGATATTTCTGAGTAAAGATGGGACTCAGTGAGCAAAAGGCTGAGCCTGGTAGCATAGCCACTTGCTGTCTTCCCACCAGAAGCTGTTGTGTATACTAGCAATTTCAGACCCCACCCTTCAATTTACTCCCCACACTCGGAAAACTGAGAGGTTCATTTGCCTGTGAGAGATACAGAGAAATTTTAAAACACCAGCAGTAGAAAAAAAAATCTCACAGATGTTTTTTTACTACACAGAAGTAAATCTGTTTGCAGGAAGGTGGGAGGAGAGACGTGAATAAAAGCAAAAGTGCTGCATTTTTGCACAACACTTCATGTTCGGCATCAAAGCTATTTTGCCATCAAGGATATACTTACATAAGCAGCAGCTGCTTCTCAGCAAATCTGTTTTCCTTAACTACTTTATAATTGCTTTATTATTAATCCATCACATTGCAGTTAAATGTCAAAGAAATTGCAGTTCTGATTGTCCATTCACACACGACAGTTTTATTCAGCGGGCTGCTTCCTGACAAACCAGTGGATTGCTCCTGCTGGCTCACAGACTCGAACACGCAGCCTTTCTGATGCTGACAGATTCCATCTGCTCCCCTTTAATTAACATCTAATATGTAAACCATCTAATACATGTAACACTGCATAACAAGGGATTAAGAAATAGAAGGTAGCTCTTCATCATAAAGCTGTGTCATCTCTTAGGATCTCATTACAAACCATAAATGGTACCAAAATGGGAACTGCACACTAGTGGAAACAGCACACATAGGTAGTCTCACTGAAACAAGTATGAACATATACGGACACAGAGACAAAATAAGGTGGAAGGTGTAGCAGCTTTCATAGATGGATTCACATTGGTACTGCTCCAGCTCAGACATCAGCTGATTTAATGCAATTACAAGGACGAATGGGATCTACTAATTTGTGTTCCCAATTATTGCTAGCTAGATAAGAAGCATTGTTTCTATAAGACTCTGGTGCAATCCATTAAACCCATTAAAAGTGCTAATTAGCTCATGTTCTACAAATGAAAGTGTCCAGACAGCACTTTGTTGTGTAATACCTGCCAGCAGGCAAAAGCTGGGGATCAAAACATACAAAGAATAGCTTCTAGGAAAGCCCTGCAACCAAATGAAGATGTCAAAAGTAAGGGAGATAAAATGCTCTTCTGCATAACAGCAGCTGATGAACAGGCATGAAATTGATGTGGCTGGGGGACAGGGCTGGCCACCATTCATGGCTGGCTGAGTTATGTGAAAGGTCAAGGCTGCTATGTTTTCATGATAACATCTAAGCAGAACACAAGCATTTGGAGAGTCTCATCCACACATCTATCTAGTGAGTTACATTAAACTCATACAGAACAGCTGCAACAAGGCTTGCAATGCTCAACAAAGGGCAGGAAGATTAGGCACCTTGATAATAAGACATGAAAGACCCTAATGGCAAGAGGAGAAGGGGAACTGTGCTCACTAACCTGCAGCAATGACAGAATCATTATTTGAAGCTTCTGAGAAACTGAAAGAGGGGGGAGGGATGAACTGAGGGGACAGTGTTTTGGCCTTTGGTTTTCTGCAGCATGTGAGCTACAATCTTGTGGTACGAGCTCTCGAGCTAATAATATTATTCTAAGTTGTACCAGTTGTTCTCCATTTGCTCAGAATGGATCTGGAGGGCCAGTCTCTGAAAGTGTGCTCACATGAAACTGCTCAGCCCTGTGAACTGAGCAGGTCTCAGAGAGGAGAGAGGAAAGAACTGCTCACATGTCTTTAAGGTTCATATGTAATTATTTGCACTTCCCTTGTTCCTGCTGGCAGTTTTGGGAGGCATGTAAACAAACACCTTGCTCCAGCCCTATACAAGACAGCATAGGAGCCCATCATTCACAGCATCTTCAGTGGGGGCTGGTCAAAAGCTTGAGGTGAGGAAGAGGGTTTGCATGGGATCTGTCCCATCTGGGACTGATTGTT
Source organism: Pachycephala philippinensis (assembly GCA_013397055.1). NCBI lineage: Eukaryota > Metazoa > Chordata > Aves > Passeriformes > Pachycephala > Pachycephala philippinensis. The sequence goes on along the minus strand of VWZT01008406.1, from coordinate 141,939 downwards.
CAGTCACTGACTGTTGTCACTGAAGTGGGAAAAAAAGGGGATTGCATTTGAATCAGTGCAAATAGACATGAGCTCACTTCAGCATGTGCCTCATATCTCTCTTTCTTAAAGCCTGGGTGCCTGATAGAATGCATATTTGAGAATCAATGAAAATAAATACAGTTCATGAAGACTGCAGGCAGGTGATAACGAAGCGCCTCACAAGACACATGTCAATGTCACCAACTACCCCAAAGTGCAGAGATCCAAACTTACAGCTAGCAAAAATACTACTCGTCATATTTGCTTGGTTTTCTGTCCATTTATCTCAACTTTTCTGTTTACACCACTGATGTTTCTCAATGCTGGAAGGGTGTATTTTTTGTCAGGTGATGCAGACGATCTGCCTGTTCATTCCTGTCCTCTTCACTCTGGTTAATGGTCATGTTTACACTGTTGCAAAGGCAGTGTCTGGACATTCCTTAATAAAGCACATCAATATTGTGACAAGGCACATGTTTCACTTGCCTGAACTATGTGCTGTTATCAGGCATTACATGCTCTGTGCTTATCTGTAATTTAGTACTGTCTTGAGAAAATACCTAAAGGGTAAGCAAAAATAAAAGCCCTACTCCTGGTCTTTATTCAGTTTTTCCTGAAATAGGTGGGTTTTCCATTTATTTTGTCAATGTGCTACACATAAATTGCTTTCCAATTCTATTGTTTTCCCTGAATGTTTTTTGAGAGAATGAGCCTGTACTCAGTTGTTTTGCTGACATTTGCTTCATAGTAGCTTTAACATCAGTCCTGGATTTCCTAACCCTTTTCTTTTTCCTTTTTTCCTGCCACAGGCTAAGTCCATTAGATGGACACACAACCATTTAGAAGCCATTAAATCTTACTTCTGAGAAGATGCACTCTAGTTAGAGTTACACTCTTATCTCTGTTTCCAATCAGAGGAGGAAGTCCTGTTTCAGCGATCCTGCCTTGAAGCTTTCCACCGGCATCACGCTCTGCAGGAGAACGCCCATCCTCCTCTCCACACCCCTGTGGCATCCAAAGACCCTGCTAAAGCAAGCATTGATTATCTATTTGCCTGATCTCCATGTTTCTCCCTTGGGAGTAGTCAGCTTGCAGCAAGAAAGCTGAAATCCAGATTTGCTGTGGCAGAGCTTTGCTCCAAACACTACCCCAACCAGCACAGGACAATTTCTGGGTTTGAAGCCATGCTTTTAAGGGGAGGAACCTTACACTTGCACTGGCTAATAGGTGATACACTTCAGTAAGGTGGGGAAATAGAAGTTAAAGGAGCGCTTTCATAAAGATTAAATAAATTAATTAGAATTATACCATAGACTAGGTAGTCCCAAGAGACATGTTGGGGAGCATCAGTGCATAGGTTATCGAGCCCTCACTTGCACTCTGATCAGCTGCTGCATTCATAACTGCAGCCAGAGGGAGCCCTCCGTGTGAGTCCCAGGGACTGGGGGGAGAGGAAGGGAAAGAGTTTCTTAGAAACCAACACCTGCACTGGGAGTAGAGACTGGAGGAGATGGCCAACCCAACCTCACCATCAGGAGCAGAGGAGGAACAGGAGTTTAAGTGGATAATGCCATGAACAGCAGAAGCCATGCAGAGAGGTTTTCTGTGGCTGCCTTGCATGGATTTTCTGCTCCCTAGTAACCTGGTTGATTTTATGCTCAAATTACAGCATTTGCCTTTCCGGAAAGTACTGATGTTGGTGTGATTCCTACATTTATCTGACAGCTTTCTCAAGATTTAGGAGTACTGTGTCATGGAGCTGTCCTAAGACAGGAGTCCAATATCATGGCAGCATCTGTCCTTCATTCAGATGTTTTTGAAATGGACAGCAACATGCAAAGGGCCACACGTACTGACTAGGCAGTTTGCTTACAGAAATCCTACTTTTTAGCAGAACGGGTCACACTTAAAATCTAGCAATTTTCATGAAAGGCTGTAATATAGCTTTGGGAAGAGGTCTCACTCAACCCTAAATTTTGACTACTTATTTTCATATTGATTTAGACCTTTTTTTTTTTTTTTTTTTTTAAACCAAGCTTGTACCTCAAGGCAATTGAACTCAATTGTATACCTTGGTAATATTATGCCAGTGGAAGCGAAAACGCTGTGGTTGTATGTCAAAGAAGTTTTACAAATTCTTAAACAAAATGAAGAGATATTTTCCAGGTTATAAATTGTTTGGGGTTTTTCTTTCATTTAAAAAATCCAACCTTTGCGTTTGAGCAAAGAGTACAAGCAAGTTGAACTTGTACAGAATAAGTAGCAGAGAAGTTGTCAGCTCCTGTGTTTCAGACAGGATCACTAGTGGATTTCAGGCATTTCTGTCCTATTTAACCAGCATTAACTGCAGCCTGGAATGCTGAGACGATGCGTAGTGAAAGCAAAGAGTGTAAATTGGGCATGATAGAGGTTTCTTGATGCAGGAAGGAAGTAACATAACACTGAACACAGCTCAAATTGCACTGTGAGAACAGAATGAATGAGCAAACCAGGTCTCTGTCACAAGACAACAGAGAAAAAAAGATAATTAAAAAGAGGTCTAGAAGGAAAAGAGTAATGAAATGTCTCCCTTTTACTTGCTAATCCGATCTTTTGAAATACAAGAAGAATGGATACAACTTTAAAAAGTTACGCTTTAGTTAAAATAGCAAATCAAACAATTATCATATTGAATTTAGTGAAAAAATCTTATGCTTAAGTGCCAAAGTCTTTTTTCCAAAAGTTTTCAGGAATACAACTCTTGTCAGCTCTCAGGAACACTTACATTCAGAACTTCAGAGAACCCAACACACCCAGTGAGCAGGCAATTAAATGCCTAAACCCTGCTGGCCTAAAGTTTCTGTAGTGTATTTTAATATGGAAAAAGCTTCTTGAAGCTCTGTCTTCAGGTTTACGACATTATTGGTTACTGAGGTTTGAGCAAAATTCTTGGAAGCATACTTCTCGAAAAACCACTTATCATTACCTTTTTACAAGGGTGTGTAGTGATAGGATAAGGGCAAATGGCCTCAATCTGAAAGAGGTAGATTTACACTAGGTATTAGAAAGAAATTCTTCATTGTGAGGGTGGTGAGGCACCAGAACAGATTGCCCAGAAAGTTTGTGGCTTCCTTGTCCTTGGCAGTGTTCAAGGCCAGGTTGGGACAGGGCTTTGAGCAACCTGGTCTAGTGAAAGGTGTCCCTGCCCATGCCAGGGGGTTGGAATTAAAAGATCTTTAAGGTCCCTTCCAACCCAAACCATGCTATGATGATTCTATGTACCTTGCACCTCCTCAATGTACCCCATACAGGGAGGTAAAAAGTGACTTTGAATGGGGCCTGGTAATGATCAGCTGCTGTTCCTCTGTGTCCCAGCAGACCAGCCCTTCTCCCAGCCCATCTTGCTTTAGGCAGTGTTCCCCACCGTTATGCCCTGGTGATACATCCATCCTACCACACAGAGGCTGTGCGAGGGATGGACGGTCCCATGGATACAGGTTATTGGTGCAGGGAGCCTCGGGGTCCAGCACACCCTGAAATCTCTATGGACCCCGGGAGAAGGTCCACGGTGGCACTTTAGGCTTCTGTGAGAAAAACACACATAGGGAGACTCAGATGCCAAGGGAAAGGGGATGACAAGAAGCAGACTGGCATTTCCCCCAGTTTTCTGTGATTCTGTTTCTAAACCCAAAACACTGAACCATCTCCTCAGAAAAAAATCTTTGGGATCTTACTCTCCACAGGAATTTTATAATTAACCCAGTTTTGAAATTAAGTTCACTGAAACCAAGGGACTTAAAGAAAAGATTCTTTTTATTGTACACTGGTAAGCCCTTGTTTCCCTAGCAAATAATTTTTCTCTGAAGTGAGTGAAAAACTCCTTAGGCTGACCAAGACCACCTTTGCAAGCAGCCAGTTCAGAATTAACCTGACTTAAAAACATAAATAGGACCAGATTTACAAATCATTCTTTAGTCTCACTCACTCTTTTCAGAACAAAAAATACTGTTTAGCTGCTCTGGGATGGACAACCTTGCTCAGATATTCAGCACCATACGAAGAATACTCCAGAGAAGACTGCCATCAAAGTCCGAAGCGTATCTCTTAGAGCTGTTATATTATGGACTCCACATTGTTTGTCGTATCCAGCTACACCATAGTATGAAAGAGTCTCTCCTTTTTGTTACATGTCACCTCATTTTACCTTCATAAAGAAATGTTTAGGTTTCTATCCTTTTGGATGTGACTGAATAATGTCACTTTTTATTTATGAACATATATTTTGAATTTCAACACAAGGACAGACCCAATGAACAGCTCTATTATACTTAAGAAATTGAGTTTCTATTCATAAAGAGCTGAGTAGTGCCTGTTAGATGGTTTCCCATACAAAAACCACTGAATACCTCCAAATGAGGCTGATTATATCAAAACACTAAAACGTGAATAGGATTTCTTCTCAAAGGAAAGACTGAATCAAAGTACAACTATATTGATATATCTTCTAATACAGCTATTTACAGTCTAAGAAGTACTTTTACCTTGGCTTAGAATCACTCTGATTTTTGCTATCATGTTTTTGTCATATATATGCACCTTATTATACTGAGGAAGGGCTTCTGTGAACTGTGTAAACGGCACATTTACACACTAATTCTCCTGAATAGAATGTGATGTTTGCCATGGAATATAATACTTGCCGTTTTTCAGACTTAAAGTATCTTAACTGTGTGTTCATATTTTTGTCTGCTAATACTTCCAAAAAATATGTACATGAACAAAAGAAACTGTAATAAATCCTCAATAATAATTTTTCAATAATTATTCAGAAAAAGAAGACTTAATTTCCCAGTTCAGTGACAAAAACAGTCTCTTGAGTGTCAAGTCTTAACCAAAACAATGGAAAATACAGGGGAGATAATATTGCACTTTGTATAGAAGCCACATGCAACCTTATCAAATTGAACATCAGGTAACAAAACACAAGAAATTTGTCAGGGATGCAAGCACATGTTCCTATAGGGCAATACCTATACTTGTCTTTTTTCCCAAGGAGAATTTTATCATTTGCAAGGGTTATGCAAAATATTATCATTGATCTGTTAGATCTTAGTATCTCTTGTGTTTAGTTTGAAGTATAAGACAGTGTGCAGATTAATGGAAAGCCTGGCTCAGCAGTTGTAGCAAACCTTTGCTGAGGATTAAGAAGGTGAAGCACAGGCATTGCTAATTCAGCTCTGTGATGCACAAGAGTCTCCTTATGCCCCAAAAGGGAGGTGGTCCTGCCCCTCTGGATCCTGCTGGAGCCAAGTGAGGATGCATCTGGGGTACTGTGTTCATTTTTGTCCTCCTCAGTACACGAGAGACATGGAACTCCTGGAGCAAGTTCAGCACAGGGCTACAAAGATGATTAAGGGACTGTGCCTTCCTTTTGCACAAGGGAAGGCTGAGGGAGCTGGGCCTGTTCAGCCTCGAGAAGAGACAGCTGAGAGGGGACATCATCAATGTCTATCAGTATCTGAAGCAGGGTGTCAAGACAATGTGTCCAGGCTCTGCTCAGTGGTGCCAAGCAATGGGACAAGAGGCAATGGGCAGAAACTGATGCACAGGAAGTTCCACATGAATGTGAGGAAGAACTTCTTTACTGTGCAGGTGGCCATGCACTGGAACAGGTTGCCCAGAGAGGCTGTGGAGTCTCCCTCACTGGAGATCTTCAAGCACTGTCCCAACACAATCCTGTGCCATGTGCTCTGGGATGACCCTGCCTGAGCAGAGAGGTTGGACCAGGTGACCCACTGGGGTCCCTTCCAGCTTCATCTATTCTGTGAAAAAACAGAAAGCAACATCAAGGGCTGGCAAGAATATAGAGGGTGGGTATTCTGTTGGGTTTTCAAAAAACGAAGACCCAAAAACCCATCCGCTTACTAGCAACTGATAGAGCACATATCAGTGAATAGGTTCCCTACTTCAGTCTGACATGCCAGTGAAAAATGAGTGCTTTATTGTAAAGGGAATATAAACCCAGAGGAAGGGAAAAAAAGTGGTTTTCTTCCCTAACCTAAAGTTTAAAAGGCAAAGTTCTGTCATTTAGTGATGCCACAAACTTTTTTTCAAAGTTTCTGTTTAAAATGTTGAAGAAGATTTTTTACTTAAAAGGAGTTGTTGTCGTAGTTGCTTTAAAAGATCTAAAACTCTCAAGCACAGTGGCATGTGCTTTAGCAGCAAAGCCACTTAGAAACAGCAGTATTCCTGCTAATGGAAGTACTGTTCAAAGGAAGAACATTACTCCTTAGTTTTCCTCCACAGCCAGCATTTGCTAGAAGGGAAGAGACATTGACCTCTGGCTTGTGGTGGGTAAATGTTAGATTATGTTTAGCAAGTGAAAGTCAAAAGTGCTTTCTATGTTGCTTTTTAGTTAATGGCATCTGCTCTGATAAGACAGCGGCTGTTTGTTGTTCCTTCTACTCTAAAACACATGTTTTGGTCACCAAACTGCTAGGTCTCTCTGAGTGGGAACATCCCACTCACAGATAGTGAATATCTATGTCCACCTGTTTAATTTAATTTCTGCACATTATTAATAATTATTCTGATTTATGAAGATTATATAGAATAATTTATTAGAAGTTTTATTAGATGCAGAGTAATAGAGCCTGGGATCAGTTACAGGCAGCTAGAAGGGGAGTTATTGCCCACTGTTAATTAATCTGACAGTGACTACTAAACCCTTGCTGTACCCCACAGAAATTTTAATCAACTTCCTTGTAAATTACCCATTACCTTGCAGTAATTTTTGTGCAGAAAAAACACAGTTTTTTCCCTGTGTTTCTTCTGCTCAGGTGCAAGGGCATGGCAGGACTGGAGAACTAGCTTTTGACCATAGGAGGCCTTATTTTAGGCCCTTTGTGTGTCACAGGCTTCCTGTCCATTCTCACAGAAGTTGCACGAGCTCAGTCCCAGGCCCTGGGGTCTGGAAGTAGATTTTGTGTGCCCCATGGGACCCAGGGAGTTTGATGCCAGAGGATAGGAACAAGCCCCTCCAGTGAGGTAGTCTGTCTCTGTATTTCTGCTACCTTATTTAGAAACTCTGTGCAGTCCAAAGTTTCATAGCCCTGTGTCTTGTCACTCAAGTTGTATCTTCTTGGGTGGCAACTGGAATTTGCTCTCCTCAGTAACAGTATAGCGACTGAGTCAGGGAGTGGGAGGTCCTTGAGAAGGTCCAAACCTTTAATGTCTAGCCTCCAGGCTCTGCAGGAGTGCACCCACCCACCCTTCACTGTTCCTGAGGAGCTCAGCTGGAAACCCAAAGGATCAGCAAGATGAAGATCGTGGAAGCAGGAGGATGGCTCTGTTGCCAGATAAGTGCATGCACTCAAGACCAAAATAGGAAAGGAGAGAGACATCTTCTCTGAACCCTGATTCCTACCAAAATCACTCTTGATGAAAAACAGATATGCCCTTCAAGGCCAAGGGCCAGAGCACAGGGCTTTCTCTCCCTGCTTCGCCTGCCTGCAAATCACAAGGTTATTTTTGCTCTGGCTGACCCCATTAACCTGCTAGTCCTTGCTGAACAGTGGCAGAACCTCAGTGCAGGTATGGACAGTACTTCTGACAATTGCAGGTTTAAGATGCATTTTGCATGAAGTAAACACTACTTATTACACACTACCCAATGTGAAGTAGCATTTTCATGAGTTGATTTTGCCGCCATCACCACAAATGGTGATTTTGGTTCTTCTCAGACTTCCTTAAGTCAGCATCAGCAAGAAACCTCAAAGGTGGTTTCAGTTTCAGATTACCCAGATTGCTTCAGAGAGTCCAGCAAATCTGTAATTCACTCACCTAAAAGCAAAAGTGCATTCCAAGATCTTAGTAAAATAGTGGTAATTGGCATTTCAGTCTCATTTTACTAAAAACACAGATTATTTAATAAACTGTGGAAAAAACACTTGCCAGCGGAAGTCCCCTGACAGGTAATGTGACATAACTTAGGTAAAAAACATCCACTGTGTCACTCTCTGCCCCTGTATTTCTGTGGCCTGGGGGAGACCCAAGCTTGTGCCGCACTTGCTTTCTTGTTCCTCATCTGGTTCCACTGTCACATAAACCACTCTGAGCCAGTAACAGCATTTGTCCCACACCACTATTTGTAACTCGCCCAAACCCATTAGCTATCCCACAGGCTTCTGAAGATCTTAAAAAATGGTCTGTGTCACTAACACACTACAGACCAGAAACAGTAGGATTCAACTTTTCTACATGGCTACCTCCATCCTGGTACCACACAGCTCCAGTCACCTCAGACTTCCGTTGCATCAGAGATGCTGGTTAGTTCAGGCTGCTGAAATTTAGTAGCAGGCTGATTATAAAGGAATTAAAAATATTTATTTGAATAATTTAGGAAATAAACCGGTGTGAACAGCCTAGTGCAACAGTACTATGAAGCTAAATAAAAGGAAAAGAGGAGGAGCTGCTACTCCTGAACATGTGTTGAATTCCATCTTGCGGCATTCTATTTTACTTGAAATATATCAGAACTTTGGTATATAAATTATCAATGGCAGTCTAACAGTAACCAGGCCCTGATTATTTTCATGTTCACTTATGTAGTTAATTAACAGAAGTGTAAAAGAAGTTACACTCTGATGGTCGAAACTATTTCTGTTTGTTCTGTTTGCACTTTATTGCGATTCTTTAATTATTAAACTAACATCAGCATGTGAAGAACTGTTTTACAGTGTGATTGTAATTTGATATGATTATTTGGTGGTAAAGGCTTTGAAGTGTGTCTTGCCTCACACTCAATTGCTTCAGAAAAGAAGGAATTAATTGCCAGCTCTATGGATAGTCAAAGCTCAACTCTGACCTAAGACATGAGCATGTGTGATGAGGCATGTTTGCCTATTCATAACTGCCTGATGCTGCTTTTAGATTTTCTAAGGTGCCAGAGAAAGCTGTATGAGGCTGGCAGGCACAGGAGCTACAGATCCTTTTCTGAAGCAGGTTGTCAAAACAGTCTTCTGATTAATTTTGGAAAAAGTTACAGACTAGATTGAATATGGCACTGAGGGAGATGTGTATGTATACTCATTCCTGATGTACATTGCTTAAATAGACTTGGGAGGAGGTAGAGTTGTGATTTTTTACCTTCCTTTAGCACCATCTCATCATCTGGCAAAGCAAGTGACACCCCAAATTCTGTATCTCCATCCCCTTTCTCCTTTGAGAGGGGGTCCCCTTCTTCCCCAGCCCAGGTATCCAAGTCATTTTCTTACCACTGAGTAATCCTATACACAACGGGGATTTTGGCATTAGCCTGTTTACTTTGTTCTTACTCAGCCCTACACTGGAAGGGTTAGTGTGAAAATGAACTGCAAGTGCAAAGTGACAAAATGGGTCTCTGGCTTACAGTTTCAGGCTGTATCTCAGACTCAGCACACACAATGCAGTCCCTTGGGTTTGTTTTTGTTTTCTTTTTGCTTTTTTTTTCTTACTCACAGGCAGCACAAGAATTTTAAGAATATGTAGAATGTCAAAATTGGCACCTCTAATCCTTCTCAGACAAGGGAAATGGTTTTTCTGCAGCTCCCCATCCTCCTCTACCTGGATTAGCCACGGACAAACAAAAGCAGTGGATTTTCACCAAGGCTGGGTGCCTAAAACAGGGCTGGGTGACATACAAGACGGGCCAGGTGAGTTTAATGTTTTGTCTATGGATGCCTTGCCAGCAATACCACTGTATCTTCAAAGGCACCATGTCACTCAGCCATCCCTCAGAGGGCTCAGTGCTCTAAAGATCTGTGAGTCATTTTAAGTTAAAATAAGATCATATTGACAAAGACTATGTGTTTCACAACAGCCTCAAACCCCCCTCTCCTCTGTCAGAGTATGTGAGAATTTCAGACCTACATAGTCCTTTTCAAGGAAGTGCCCAACTCAAACTGGACACTTGGAAGCCTTGCTGTGTCCAAGTTCTAGTAGCTTTTCATCTCAGAAGTTCATAATCGTAGTTGGGAACTATTTTTCCCTACTGCATCTTGTGCTTAGCTGGGACAACATCAGCTGATACAGCAGCAAACACAACTTGATGGCCACCAACAGGACTCGGCCATGAGTTTCCATGTCTTCTCTGCATCACATGGAGCTTTCCACCTCTTGTGTTCTCATATAAATAAAATGGGGCATTATGGTCTTCCCAAATACTTTTATTAGCAGGTGTCATCATTGCAGGTATTCAGCAGCTTCTTCACAGAGAGTAGAGAGGACAAAGCTTGATCCAGCAAGGGGAATATATGTGCCTTCATTTCCCAGGGCTCAGAGTGGCTGCACTGCCTGGGAGGAATAACCATTAAAGCTGTTAGGGAGTAATTAAACTGCCTTGTATCTGAGAGACATGCCAACTCACTGGCAGTCTGCAAGTTAGTGCCAAAACACAAAAGCATTTTTCGTGCCAGTTATATACTCTGGGTGAGTTCAGAAACAGAGAACATTGCTGTAAATTGTTTTGAGGGGCTCAGAAATGACTGTGGAAGTACCAGATTAGCCGAGTGCTTGCTGTACCTCTTGTGCTGGGACAGCTGTGCACAGCCTCCTGGTGACAGAAGCTTGGTTATTATAAATCAACATCCTGGAAGTACTGCTACACCACAGAACTGATATTGGCAGGACACCTAAGAAACTAATTTTAGCTAATACAGCATTTTAAACCTTTTTTTTTTTAATAACTCAATAACAAGTTTCAGTGGTTCTATTCCTTTTGCATACATCAACCAGTTTTAGGACAATTACAGCAAAGTTTATCTTAGGCAGCCACATCTCAATTGGATATATGGTACTTTTACCTTGACTACCATGACAAAAAAAGAATTAGATTTTTAAAGAGATCATTAATAAGAGCCACATTTTACCAACGGAAAACAACACTAAAATGTCAAATCAGTTGCCAAGTAAAATATTTTTTCATTAGAAGAGAGAGACAGGAAAAGAGAAAGCATCTTTTAGGTACAGGATTAAACATTCAGAAAAGCTGAATGTATATATGTATTTGTGTGCATATTTGTATAAGTTAAAGGCTTTAAAAAGAACAAATATTTATAAAGCAAAATCAAACTAAAAGCTGCACAAAAAATTGTAATTTCTCCATTTTTAGCTAAAATTCTTCATTATGTTCCTATTAAAAATGGTCACTGATAAGCACATTAACAAGTAATTAATATGGTTCACTGCCTGTAATATGAATTAAAAATCAGTATTTTTTCCTTATTCCTGAAAGACTTTATATGAAGATGACGAATCAGTGTCTGATGCTAAGCTTTTGTCATTTTACTGCCTGTCTGTGTGTGACGTACACGGTAAGAAGTAGAACTAAACTGCAGTTGTCCAGCTGCATCAGCACAGGACATTTCGGGATGTGCTATTCTTGCTTTCTAATTGTCATAATTGACCAGAAGCCAGCATTTTACAGGTTGTTAGGCACTAGTCCCCTGGAAGTGCTGGAGTTTGGGAACCTACATCAGTAAAATATGGCAATGACGGAGAGGGCACACAAACATACCTTTTGAAATCTGGAACTAATTGATTTCTAAGATTTCTCCACACAGTGTCTTCCAAATGCAGAGAACATCTGCACTGCCAGCACATCAGGGTCTATACCCAGAAACCTGCCTGTGCACTGGGTCAGTCCCTTTGCAATAACATCTAGGAAAGTTCTGGGAAGATGCAAGAGTCGCCTCTGTCATACCAGTCTCCAAATAAGCCTCACAAGTTGCCTTCTCTCTGGGCATAAGAATGATTCCTGATGAACGTGGACCAAGTCTGTCTTTGCAATTGGACACATAAAACTGTTCTTGCTCAAGTCATAGTCACTTAGGTCAGCTTATTTGCACAAAAACAGTGTCAGTGCTTACAGATAAGTGAAGCACTGAAGATGCTATTGAAAAGGCTGGAGGGCTTAAGTCCTTGTGGTTAAACCTCTGAGCTGTCACAGAGGATGTTTGGTTTCACTTCTTATCATAGACTGAGTTGTTTGATATTGGACGAGTAACTTTATTTTGCTGTGCACCTACCTGTAAATCAGAACTATCATCCATAGTCTTCAACCCAATCCCATTTAGACATGATCCTTGCAGAGGCAGGAACAACTTCGTGCTGAGTATTTGAATACACACTTGACTTTTTCCAAACGGAAGAGGCAGACTCAATAGGCAGGGCTGGGAAACAATCCAAGACACCTCACACAGTGGTGGAAACCATTTATCTTCACTTGACTCACTCACACCTATGTCTCCCCTATTCTTTAGGCTCTGTTATGTACAAGGAGTAAATTGGGGATAATAGGAACCAGTAAGGTTTAACCTTCCCTGGCAGAAGTCAATGGCAGTTTGTAAAACAACTTTCCATGGTGCCACCTCTTGCAGTTCATCCCCCAGAGTGTGCATTTGACACATATTTGTTTTGAGGGGTTTTATTCATACATAAAGATGTATGAATACCAGCCATCCCCTTAATCTTGCCTGTCAGAGGTGGGTTAGCAGGCAGGAGGGATCTTGGGTTCTTACCTGCTAGGTCTGGCCACATTTGCAACCTTATTGAACAGACCTGAGATGTGAAACAACTTCAGTAAGTCACATGGCACAGTGCATTTAGTCAAAAGAGAAAAAAAAACAAACCAGGAAGTGAGAAAATGTATCCGATGGTTATGTTTAAGGCAGCAAGGAGCAAAGGAAAGAGACAGAGGACAGGAAAGGGGCAAGTGAAAAGCCATTGCTTCCTTCAGGATGCACAGTAATGTTTACTGTGGAGGCAGGAACCAAATTCTTCTTTTTATAATCAGCATAATCCACCAGAAATAATATATAATTCCTTGTAACTGAACGGCTGTCTCACAGATGGATGGTGTAATGTGTCCCTTGCTTCCCTCGCTTCCCTCTCTTCCTTTCTTTCCCGCACTGGAAGTTCCTGTAATTGTCACTTTGTAATGTATATTCCAGCACATGGACATGCAGAATGAAGGCTACATGCTCATTTTGCACTATAAATGATGTGTACTGCCTTGTGTCACAAACAGTAAATCCTTTATACCGAAAGTCTGTTCATTTTCACACCATTCACTTGTTCAGTAACAGTTGTCCAGATTTTTTAATTCAGCTCCTTCCACTAATCCAGCAACTGCTGGTCTTAGACAGGTGCAGGGATCAAACAGGCTCAATAAACTGAAACATCTGGCCTGGAAATGATAATAGGCCCTTTTACTCTCCAAGGCAGAGAAGGAATGCAAAGTTTTTGAATGTTAAATCATGCAATTAGCCCTTGTAATATTATTTTTTTAAAAATTGAAACAACAGTGTTTTCTATCCAGGGTTTCATTCATTGCATAGGTCCTGCTCTCGTCTCTGGTGCAGGAGATGCCAGGTCATCTACTGCATCATTTATTATCATCTACTGATAATAAATTTTTAAAAAGCTAAACAAACCAGACCTGCCTCCCCTTCTCCACAATCAGTCATGTCAAGAGGCCCATCCATGCAATAAGCCAAAACCTAACTTTTTAGAAGTGTTTGGGAAGACCTATGCCCCAGAGAATGGAAAAATCCCTGTACAAGCCCAGTTTTGTGAAGCTGAGTGATCTCCAGCATGTGAAGGCGGGTAAGAGAACAGAGTTAGTTGCAGACAATCATCCCATTGTCTGGATGATGCTGGGACACAGTTGTCCTCACGCTCTTTCCAGGGCAGAGACTGTTATCAGAGCTAAACAAAACCTTTCAAACTCTGAAAATGCCACAGGAGTATTTCTGTTCAATGTTGTCCAATTTTGGAGCAGCTCTCACCACACTTGTGCCTGGGTTTTGTTAGGCTGAGCCTGTGGTGGGAAGACTCATCATGTTGTCTTCCAGGCATTTTTCCCAGCTATCCCTGGCTTGTACATGGCTGCCTCAGTGCCCTGCAAACCAGAATCAAGACCTTCTGCAGGAAAGAAGAGATGTCAGAAACTTTTATGGTTATGAGCAAGGGGATGTTGTCTTCTGGTAGACCATGTATGTGATTAAGTCTTAGGACAGGTCTGTTCCTTTTCCTGTATCAGAAGATAAGTTTCCACTACTTGTTCAAAAAGTTCTCTATCTTCTTGATGAAAATTCTTTGGCTTGACTAAATAAAATTATTTTTTAAAAAGTTTCAAAAAGGCCTCACCTTGCCTACTGGCACTCATTAAATCTCATGTGAAGAGTTGGTATTTTAATCCAGCATCGTTGCCAAATACAGTCTTGGTAACTCTGCACTGACCAAATTTTCCTTTACACTTGGAGCTTAACATCGCATGCTCTCTTGAGTAAACAGGAATGTTCATCTTGGGCCACAGAAACTTGGAAGCCAGTCCTGGGTCCCACTCCAACCTTTGCCTCAAGTTTCCTGTGAGGTCTGAATGCTGGACTTTCAGAAGCGCTGTGAGCCTGGGTACAGTTTGTTTGGCACATTTGGGCCCAGGATTCCAAAGGTATGTTCGGTTCTTCTGACACACAATCTAGCCTTATGAACCTTATTTGTGAATAGACTTCTCTTGAAAATACTGTCTTTAGGCTCTCATAACTTCTGCTTTCAGGAAAACTGCAATTGTAATAGAAACAAAGCGTATAGGCTCTAGATTGCCTACAATGCTGATGTCTTCTATAAGGCAACATGTATAAAAGACCAATGTAATGAAAATAAACCAAGTGTTCCTCCTCATTTATGCAGGAAGAGATGTTGCAATGTTGGCTGTGGAGGTGCAGCCATAGGGCCAGAGGCTGAATGCGTTTCACAGTCCAGGCTGTGGTCTGCATGACTTTGCTTAAAGGTCATGAGCCTTCAGCTAAAAACACCCTATATCACTGTAATGAGGATGAGCATATAGGTTTCCCTCAGTCACTGTATGTTGACAGTCTCTGGCAGCTGTAGCAGATCTGTGTTCTCATCCTGGAGTTGATAAAAGCGACTCATGAGCCAGGCAATCAGGAATTCAGGGAAACTCCTTAGTTTTCCTGAATTCTTGCACAGGTTTTCCTTAAGGGCACAAGGCTATGACAACAGGGATCTCTAAACATGTGCTAAGTGACTGTTTACCTGTGTTAATGGCACCCGTGTGATGTAAATGAGAGATAGAAACTAAAAAACTTAGAGTTAAGTGAGTACCAGCCTTGATAAGCAGTGTGCCTAGGTCAGGGTCAGGCTCAAAGTAGACACAACAAGAGACTTCAGCTCAGACAAGGGCTCCTAAATGCTGAGTTCTCCTTTCATGATAGACCCTGGGCAGTGAGGTTCACTGAGGAGAGAAAGGTGCCATCCAAGAGTCTCCATGAGCTCCCAAAGGCATCATCCTCACCTTGCTGCAGTGGATGTGTCAGACCCAGAAGCAGCTACTGCGTTCTTCAGCTGAGGGAGTTTGGGTTAAACCCTGAAGGGCAGGATTGCAGCAGGCATCTCTCCCACCAGACCAACAGCAGAAGATTGTAGACAGGTACCAACCAGCTTTATGCTGCACTCCCTCCTTTAGGAATCAGAGGACCAGAAGCTTCTGACCTTAGAAAATAAGCTGGACTGAGATATTTCTTTGCACAGGGCAGATGGTACATCTCTGTGTTATCTTTGCTATTCCTGGAAGCCAAAAAAAGCCTCATGATTTTTGAAGGAATGATGCAAGTAAGAGAAAAATTGTGTATTGGTACACATACAGCTGATCTCTCAAAATACTTTAACTATATAATTGCTGATTAGAATTTTAAAAGTTTCTCAAGTTGTGTTCACAATTTCATTGTAATGATCTGTTTTGGAAACACAGATGAAGAAGTCAGAATTGTCTCTATCTTTAATTTTCTGATTTTGAGATATTTCAGATACCTGTAAGTAAGCGAAGAATTTCTAACTTGAGACAAGTCTACCAATTAATTTACTTTTACTGCTATGGGGCAATGAAATTCCTCAACACATCCTTTGTTGCTCTCCAGGATCAATCTGCAAGTCATATGCCCTCTTCAAACAGGTTAAGTGTTCAAAACCGACAGCCTATGGACAAATTTAAATTCTCTGTGAAGGAAGTTTATGCCTCAGGGATGTTAGCACTGGAGATAATGTCAAAGAAAAGTGGAGTAGAACAGTATAGCCTGTGCAAAAGCCGGGGGGAAAAAGAATTACTCTTCAGTCATAGGTGAGAATGCAGATGCTCAGCTTCTCTAATCTGGTTAATGGAAGTTGCAAGGTCAAGAAAGTTTATCAAAGCTGTAGCAAAGTGTGTTCAAGCATTCTGAAGGAAGAAAGAGAGATGTAGTCTCTAGAAAAACATCTTTTCCTACCAGAAAACGGAGACCAGGCCTAGTGGCCATGGCTCCTAGTGGCATGTACCAGCACTTGCACATAATTTTGTAATTTGCCACATGAACACAGCTTATGCACTGAGGATTTGCTTGATTTCACTTGACTTGTGTGGATGCAAAAACCCACTCACCAAAAATAGCAAGATCAAGGTCATATTTATTATTTACTACTAAGTTTAGGTGTAAAACGAAACCAAGCCACAGATGTTTTTTATTAGCATATCAAAAAGCAGCTAAATTTGAGTGCTGTATTCAGTATTCTTTTTAACATGTTAGATACTCTGGTTTGTCAAGCCCTACCACTATGTCCTTACAAGTCTTCAGTTCATGTGCTCACTTCTAGTACACTAAATCCATCCTATATGTCTGTTATAAATAGGGTGCTGCACATACAGCAAATGCAGCCCCCTCTACACACCCTTGTATGATCTCTTCAAATAGCACACATATTCTCACGCTATATTTAGTGCTACATCCACGGTAACACATCACCACATCATTATATACAAAATGTCTTCATAAAAACAAACATTGGAGCAGAGAAATGGGTCTCTTCAGCCTGCGTTGAGGTCTGCCAAGCCACAAAGTCCTACCAAAACTTTTATTTTACTTAGTTTAATTCTGATTACATAAATTTTTTAAGCTTTTCCTAGTTTGTGAAACTCCCAAACAAATTTAAGTGACAACAATTCTTTGCTGATATTCCTCCAGATAGTGCTTCTACGTTTGAATCTAGCAACATGAATGAGCTGTTCAGATAATTTCTATCAATGCATATTGCCTTCTGGTTTGAATTTTGGACTGTATGGATCAACATACTGGCAACTTGCACTACTAATACTACTTCACTACCGGATGGAGCAGCCAATAAAAATGGAGCAGTAACCTCCTTCCAACCCCCAAGTCAGAAATCTGGACCAGGATGCTGCTCTTAGATATTGCATCAACATAAATTCAGTATTGAAAAATATATGAGCATGAGAAGAGGTACAGCAATACAATGCTGGCTGACACAGCTGTCTACAGACTGAGCACACCAGCAATTTATCATCTTTCTTTTTTTTTTCCTGTTGTAGGTATCACAGAATAAAGGAATCTTAAGGAGGGGTCTCAGGGAAGATAATAGTGGGGATATGTAGAAGCTTCCCCATCGTGTGGTCAAGAGCACCTTGAAACTGAGCATGTGATGGCAGCAGGGTGCAGACGGAGAAGGAAGTTAATACTTTGAGAGTGACTAAGATCTGTTGAGGCAGGATAAAAATGTCCAGGAAGGGCCCTGAGTCTGAGGCACTTAATGCAGCAGAAAACACATGGAATTGGTAGAGGCTGCATAGGGAAGTGTTGTCCAGGGAACTTGACATGGTCATTACAGCAACACTGATGAGACAGGATGGAGTTTCTTCAAGACCAGCTGTCCTGGCTCTGGCCAGGACGAGGTTCATTTTTAGCAGTAGCCAGGAGGGGGCATGGCCAGGACACAGAGGTTACTCTATATCACATCATGTCGCTTTGAGGGGATTGCAGAAGAGTCGAGTAGCATGGTAGAAGGAGCAGCCAGCTATTGTTGGGTGTTTTCCTTTCCCTCATTCCTGAGGGATGTGAGCAGTCACGTGTGGATCAGTCACTTTTTTTCCTTATCTACTCGGTCGTTAATATTGTTGCTGTTACTGCTCATTTTCTTTTTTATTTGCTGTTTCCAGTAAATTGTACTTATTTCAGCCCATGTGCCTCCAATTTTCCTGTACAGTCTGCTGCAGAGGGAGGGGGGAATGAGTGAGCAGTGCATGGTTTGGAGGGGTTCAGTGGGAGCACTAAATTGGGGAATACCATTCCTAAACCATGATACCAGGTAAGATAATTTTGCAGTAACAGAAGTTGCATTGTGAACAGGAAAGTGTACATTTTTGATGAATTATATAGCAAAATGCCCTGAACTAAGGTACCCCTCTGTAGCACCTTAACCCAGCTGAAGTCCTGATGCTGTCTCCCCACAGACTGACACTAGAGTCTGTGAAACCTCACAGTGAGGCTTGTCAGGGAACTAACACAGCTGAAAAACAAATCTTCCAAAAACACCCTTTTTGTCTTAAAGCAGCATGACTCAGTGAAGTGCCTGACACATTGCACCAAGCACAGAGTAAGAGAGGGAGAAGGAACATGGGACTGGCATCAGGGTGGGCACAGCAGCTACCAGGAGACTCAGGGTATGTCGTCTTGCATTCACTCCTCTGCCAAAAGCTGGGAGAAGTGGAAGGCTGAGAATGGTACTGACCACAGGACAATATGTTGGTACAGTGTTAGAAAAAGTTATAGAAGTAAAAGAGTCATTTTTCAGTTAGATAAATCCTGAAACAGTGACTACACATCCATTAAGTGTTGTAAGAGAGAGAAGATAAGATTTGAATGAATCTAGGCAGGAGACAGGTTAGGAATTAACAGGTAGATCTGCATGTTATTGTTTAAGATGTCACTGCCCTGAAAGTAACACTTAGAAAGGTGAATTTCTTAGCTGCTACCTGCAGCCTCTTGTCTTTATAGCCATAATATTACCTTACTTCATTCTATTAGTAATGTTTTCTTTAAAGCTTATTATGGAGAATGAGTTGAAAGTCCCAAATTTCCTGTTATTATTGCTGTCATTTCTTCTCTTTGTTTTTTGCAAGAAGCCTGTTTTTAAAAATGTTTTCAGCTGCTCCAAAAACAACTTAAACTGGGCTTAAATTCATTCCTTCTGGTAGTTAATTCCACTCAGAGATTTTATCCAGTCATGTTTTTTCCTTAGCTACAAGGAGTTTTATTAGGCACCATTAACTTTGTTAGCTTAAAAGAAACTGCTCCAGCTGAGATGGTTTCTAAAAATCTCAAAAGATTTTTCATGGAGGCTGAGATGAGAGCTTTAAATTTGCCTCAGAAACAAGGAAGCAAGTAGTTCTGTGGAACATACACACACTCTGGTCCCAGTAAGAAGCCCAGCTGCTGTCTGCTCTGCAGATAATTACTTTGAAAAAATCTTGAGTAACTCTCAAAGTAACCCCCCAGAAATTAGATAATAAGGGCAGGAACAAGTCTAGTGAGCAAACATGAGGAATGTTGTCTCATATAGTCCAGGACTGCAGCATGATAAATAACTCACATAAGCTAGTTTAAATTAAGATAATTGCAATCGCATGGGCTTCAAAATGTTCTTTTCCCATCATGACTGAAGAAGTTTTCACAATGCCAAATTAAAAGCAAGCGAAGAAAACAAAGGCTTTGTAAGTAAAATACTGTAATTGTATTAACCTTTTGTCTTAGAAGAGACACCCACCACAAACCTCTGACAGAGACGTGCTGCTGCCCTGCCAAAGCACTTCTCAGCCAGCTACCCACAACATAACCCACACACTCAGAGCTGGGCACCACGCTTCTGCAGAGGACAGCAGGGCAGCCCAGATAAAACCAGTATCAGCCTACTCTGAGGTAGAAATCTTCTCTCACATCCCTCTTCTGACCAAGACCTGGCAGCTGCATCACTGACTTCAGCCCAGGAGGCGACCTCAGCCAAGTGGGTCTGGAACAGAAAGCTGCTCTAGTGCAGCTGAAGAAAACAATAGAGGATAGCTCAACTGTTGGTCCCTGTATCAGTCTATATGTGGCACAAATCACACTGTCTAAGGTTTTATTTCAGTTTTCTCTAGACCAGCTGCACTAGCCTTAAGATGTTATTGCACCTCTGATAATTAGTTGCCATGTCCACTGCTGAACATGGCTTGTGAAAAATCTGTCCTCTGCTTCAGGTCAAATTCAGCATATTCAGTAAGGATGTAATTAGCTCTCACTGGTATCCGTCTTTGCAGAAAGAAGCTTGGGATGCATGTGGTTTTCATAGAATTTGGAAAGGGCTGTAATTTAAATAAAAAATAAAAGATCATGTCTAATAGGAGGAGTGCTGTAAGAATACTGAGATTTTCGTGACATTTTTTCAGATATATCTGAGTGTATTTTACAGACAAGGTTCTTTTGAACTGTATCAGCTTCTTCCATAAGTGTATATTGTCAGACATCTGTACCTTGGTTCATAGGCTACCCTTGATCTGAAAAAGCAGTCTGATTCATACCAGATTTTCAGAACACAGAAATAGATTTGTTTATCAAAAACTGACCTTCAAACCTTCACTCAGTCTATTTTTGGGACAAGGAAAATGCACTATAACTAACCCATTCATACTGTGGAATAAATTCTGAGATTGTTTCTTGTGCCCTCTGGAAAGTCTTCTTATGTACATGCCTGGAAATTGAAAGTAAAAGCTGAGCAGGCTTCAGTAGCTGAAATCATGTTAAGTAGCTTGTCCATTCCCTTTAGTGTCTGTAATCAATTTCTCCAAACAAAATGTAGTACAGGCATCACAGTTGTAAGCTTGTACTCAAATCTCAGTCTTTAAATACTGGACTATCTGGCCACTAGCTCTCATGTATTTCAAGGGCATAATGTGACTTCTTTCCACTTTAGGGTCCCAGTGGGCTGGATTATGAACCAGCTGTGCCTGGCAAGCAAGGACCCTGAGCAAGACAAGTGGCCTCAGCATCACCCCTCAGCTGTGGGAAGCACACGTAAGAGCATGTGCAGAGAGGTGCTTCCCAGAGTCTCATGTTCAGCTGAGCAATTCCTCGCAGCCTCTCTCTTGTGTGTGTGTGCACCTTATTTCCAGATAGCAAAAAGCCTTTGAAGCCTGAAAATATTAAATCTCTGAGCTGACAGCATCTAGATAGAGGTGGTACATGAATCTGGCATGTCCTAGGGGTACCCAAGATAGCTACATGGGGCTATCAGATTAAACTCAGGATCAAGACTAAGGACCTCCCAGTGTAAATGATTCTTGATGCTCTTGTTCAGGCCCCTGAGAATACAGGATGCTGAGGCAGAACCTCATCATCAGTAACTGCTGGCAAAAATATTTCCTCTGGTTAAAAATTCAAATTCAGACTATTATTTCACTTGCCTTTTTCTTTTTCTTTTTTTAAATTCAAGCTTTTTTTTCCCTTTCCCTTTTTTTTTTTTTTTTTTTTTTTTTTTTTCTTTTAACCTGAAGACAGGCTGAATGGGGAAGGAGAAGTGCCACGTGAAGAGACAGGCTGTAGTGTCATCCTGGTGCAGACATCAGAACATCCAGCCATGAGAAGCAAAGTTTTATCAAACCAAACTTTATCATCTTGTCAGCTATACATTTTACTCCAAGACTGAATCTAAAAAGAAAAGTTTCCTTTTACACTTGCTATTACTCAGTGGACCAGCATTTCCAATGTAACTAATAATTGGGCTTCTTCAATTTCAGGCCTCCAAATCAACTCCTGAAACCCTTCCTAGGGTTTTTCTTGGCATGGCCATGTGGGGTTTTGCTTCTTGACCATGATAACGAGACACAGAGAGATGCTTTGTGCTCTATGATTTCGGGACCAAAGTGATGCATTCAGACTGTCTGTTATGACACTCAGGTTCAAAAGGACTATTTCAGCTGCCAACTCTCTAAAGCTGCCAGATGCTGGATGAAGAAAGAAGTGAACATCAAACATGAGTCACATCTACAGAAATATGCCCTTCAGGTACAACCTCTCTCTCTTGCCACAAGGAACTGTGGTAAGCAGCCCACAGTGCTGGGTAGCAAGGTTTCTCTGCACATATGGTTGTCTCCTCTTGACTGGAGGCACACCTCTGGCCATTCCATTGTCTGTGTTAGGATGTCTCTGGACAGCTACAGCAATTTTGGTAAAGTCACCCCTTGTCTCTATCTTTCAGCTGCCCCATCCACATAACTCATGTCAAATATTCTTGAAGCTGCAAATGTAAGGCATGATTAATTAAAGAGAAAAAGCATTATAGATCTTCGGAGAGAAGGAGCTCAGGGAGTTCAGCAGGATCATTATTATTACCACAAAGTCAACATCACATATTCAGTGATTAAAGCCTCTCCGAGGAGTATTGCAAACCTATTGCTGGAATTAACACTCCCGCTCAAATTTGATAGTACCCTTTGTAGAGGATTTTCATTTGTATTCACAGGAAAACATAAATAAGTGCTCAGGCTGGCCAATCTATTTCCTCTGTAACTGGCAGCATTCACCGTCACTTTATTGTATGAAATAATGTCTTGGGTTTTTCCCCCTCTATCTTGCTTGTGCCTGACCTTCCATTAAAAGTTGCTTGGAAACTGCTTAGAGAATAGTCAGTGGTTCTTCTTATTGATATCTTCCTTTTGTGATTTCTTTGCTATTCTATCTTTTTGTATTCCTTCCCTGAAGCTTTCTATGCTAGATGAAGATGAAAAGAAACCAGAGAATCAAAGCCTAGTATTTTTCTTTTTAAAAGGAACAGGAAAAGCATCTTCCCTGTATACACTGACATGCTACAGAATAAAGAAATGCTCTTCTAATAAATGCTCCAGGCAGTCTTTAACACACATGTTATTATCAAGTGGTTTACACACTCTTTTTAACATCTTGGTAATTAGAAACAGAACATATAAAGTACATTCTGCCCCTAAATGCACCTTGCAATTGCCATTGTACAGAAATGATGGAAAGTGGACACACTATGACAACCATTTTTTATCAGGGAGACTTTGTAAGGATAGTCAGAGCTGTCTCCTAAAAGAAGGCTGGAGAAGTGGCTCAGAGGATTAGCCACTGGACACCAGTGAGCACGGTGGATAGTAGGAATTTAAGCAGCGGCGTGGCGGAAGGAATTACTCCCTTCTCCTCTGCTTTTGTGAGTGTACATAGGGAATTTTTAGGGACCTCCTCAGGGACCAGGAGCAGCGAGGGCTCTCCTAGGGTGACAGGGCACCTGGTAGCCAGAGTTGTTCCACCACCCCAGCCAGGAGCAGGGCAGCCTGGGAGTGGTTGTGTGCAGTGAGTCTGCAAACAGCCCAGCAAAGGACTAGCAGAACAGTTAAGTGTATGGAGCAGCCAAGAAAAAAGGAGAAACTGAGGGAGATGTGTTTTTCTGGCCTGGAGAAGACAAAGCAAGAAGGTGAATCTGGCAGCAGTCTTCTAGCAGTGTGTCTACAGGGGGTTGTGGAGACGATGGAGGCAGAGATAAAAGTGAAAGGACAAGAGGCAGCAGTCACAAGTTGTAGCAACAGAACTGGTGGCTGTTCTTGAGGAAAATATCTTTTAAGACAAGCACTGACACACTTGTCCAGAAAACCTGATGAATCTCCTTCCTTGAAAATTTGGCTTGATAAATCATGGGAAAGCTGTCTACACATGTGTTTCGTGACAAGTCTTGAGAGTTATTTGAGAGGAAGTGATTTTTTTGCATAGCAATGTATTTCACTGTGCTTTGCATTAACTTTCAGCCTTCAGCTTTTGGACATGCTTGCTCAATACTTCTATACAAGGACACAAAAATGTCTCCATACAGGCCTGAAAACAGTTTTTCAGGTCTAAATAGTTAATTCCCTAAATAGTTAATAATGTAAATAAGAGGTCTAGGTAGCTTTTCTCCCATAAGCATTTTGTCTTTATTCACACTGAACCACATCAAATGCAGGTTGGTGTTAGGGCTTGTGACTGTCATGGGCAAGTAGCATGGTACTGGACAGAAGACATAGTAAAGCCTGAATCTGATTTTATTAAAATCCATGGCAAAACTCCAGTTTTTGTCTAAACAACGTTTCTAACCTTGTTCACAATCTTCCATGTATAACTATTACTGCAAAGGATAATACTTAGATTTTATAAATTAAAAGGAAGTACTTGTTTTTGAAGATCCATTTCAATTTTCTCTGTGAAGATTAGTGACAATATAACTTTGGTTAGTATAGTATTCTTCAAAATTGTAGGATTTTAAAAAGTTTATCTATCATGTCCATATTTCCTCATTTTCCTCATTTGCAAGGAGAAAGTGCCAAATATGACATATTTGTAAATAACTCTAATTTTTTTCACATTTGTGTACTTCTTGGAACCACAGATACTGCTTTCTTGAAGATTCCTGACCAGTATACACATTTTAATATGATTTAGCGTTTAGAAAAAAGACAGCAAATTTAACCAGGAAGAAGTCCTTCTGTAAAAGAGTCTGCAAATACCACTTCAATCTATGTGGAACTAAAGTCAGAATTTTTTTTTGCTTCTTTTTCCCGAATTTAACTCATTAAATACTTTATCTAAGGCTTTTGATCATGGTTCTTCGTTGATCACAGTCTGATCAGCTTGCAAACAAAAGGTTACATCAATTCACAGATGTCAACATGCAGCTCTTATCTGTTTCGATCCAGAAATTCCAGGAAATTATCACATGGAGTTCTCTGCGTGCCCTTCCAGAGCACAATCTTTCAGGCTAATCTGTAAGATAGTGGTTGGGGTCAGATCTACACCTATTAAAGTGTTTATTTCCCAGGAGAGAAATAGCCTGGCTCCTTGACTCTGGGAAAATTGTATTTTATTTTCTGAGTTTCTCTAGTTTTGCTCTCTTCTATTATCCTCAGGTTTCCGTATATCTGTCTGGGGTTACCACATAATTATTTTAATAAATAGGCACTATGCTGGCAAAAGTTCTTCTCTAAACCACAGTCCAACTCTGACTTGAGTCTGAAGACAGGTTTTTACTCACAAAGCATTTCAGGGATACTGTTCTGAAAAAACAGACAAGAATCACGGAATATTCTGAGCTGGAAGGGATCCACGAAGATCATCAAGTCCAACTCATAAGTGGGCAGCCCATATGGGGATTGAACCCGTGGCCTTGGCATTATTAGATGCTTTCTTTTTTCTATGCATTTGCAGAATATCTTTTATAATAACTTCAGGTGTTATATTTTGTATATACATCCTTTGCAAAAGCAATATATGAATCCTACATCTACTCCTGTGCACACAATTGGCAGTAAGTTTTGGTATCAGCTTTTATTTTTAGTGAAAACAAAGCAAAGGTCTATTGCAAGCTAAGGGCACTGACTATTGGGAGACCCTCAAACTTCTGGACTTTTCTTAGTTTGGAAACGAATTTTGTTTTATTTTACTGCCCTCTACACTCTTCTTAAGTACCTTTTAAGTACATCCCACCTGGTTCATGACAGTGGCTACTCTCAGGTCACCACAGAGACTCAGAGACGCCCTGCCCAAGTCCCTGGCAGGACAAACAACTAACATAACATGGAGGAATAGGATCTGTGTTGGTAGAAAGCATTGATCATCTCCCTTCTGGGATAAAGTCTAGCAAGAAAACATGAAAAATTTATGCAGCTAGGCAGGTCCTGCTCCACAGGTCATGGGACTTGTGCACTTCCATGTAGCCACCCTTTCCCAGTGGGAGAATGAGTTCTGTCCTCCAGGCCTTGTTTCCTTGGCTTGTACAGGGTTCTTTGAACTTCAGATTTAGGTATCCCTCCTAATTAATGATCATTTCACACTGTCTTCAAAAGCCATTGGATTTTGATTAGCCAGCAAATAAAAATGGCTTCATTTTCTCCTCTGGGCACATATTTCCTCTGTCTCCTTGGCAATTAATTGAGTAGGCGAATAATAGTCAGTGCACTTTAACAGTCTGTGTAAGGAAGGCAATACCAGCCTGGTCACCAGGAGAACTTCACTGCCATTAAGCACTTTGATCTTCCAAAGAGAGAGAGAAGCTAGATCAGTGCGCCCTGTTACATGGAGCCCTGATGGCTCCTGTGCGGCTGCAGCATGGAAAACACAGCATGCAACCTGCCTTTGTTGTGAATACTCACTCCACCATGGAGATGTCAGTCTGGAAGCTACTATAAGAGGAGAACAGAAAACATGTTCTTGTTTCTCCTTAGCCAAATGTGAAAGTACTAACCTTTGGAGAAGTCTAGACCAACTCCACTGAAAATGATGAAGTGGCTTTAGCATAACTTGCGGACAGAAATCTGCAAATCAATGAGATATCCTTCCTTTTATTTATTATCACCCCTAAGATGTTGTGCATTTCAACAGCAAGTTTTTTCCAGGGCAGAATGAGGGCAGAAGAAGTCCCCCAAATGTTTTGCTATTCTCAGCACAGTGTTTAGGCAACACATATGTGAGAACAGTGAATGAATATGCCAACCATCTCCTCACACAAATCAGGCAAAATGCAGCATGTGAAATCAAATAGGTATTAAATTTTCCCTGTGATGAAGACATCAAGAACAGGGAGTACTGGACAGCCTCCAGTTCATCTTGATATCTTGTGCCTTACTGAAATATTGCTAGCACACAAAACTTGCTGTAATGCTTCCCAATGAGGTGCTGAGTTCAGAGGAACAAGCTGGAGGAAAGAAACCTTTCAGCAAGTGCTGTTTTTTGAATTCTCCTGGCCTTGGAGGGTATTAAGGCATTGTATGTATCAAGTGTAAGCAGATCCACCTACATATAATCAAATTGACATCAAGAGGTGCCAAACTTGTTTCCACAGCACTTAAAGCAGGCCTTCAGCTTTCACAGGGGTGAGAGGTGTTTTTGTCATTAGCTTTAGGCAAGACCTGAATACCAAACTCTCTGAAGGCAGC
Source organism: Pachycephala philippinensis (assembly GCA_013397055.1). NCBI lineage: Eukaryota > Metazoa > Chordata > Aves > Passeriformes > Pachycephala > Pachycephala philippinensis. Next base: position 115,103 of record VWZT01008406.1, on the reverse strand, counting down.
AAAGCATGTGCAGTGATTCAACAAGCAAAAGTATTTTTAAACGCATTCTGGAATTTTTTTTATTGTTCAGTCCTGTTTGTTGGATTGTAATAGAAACCACCTAGAGTTTTCATGGGAGGTCAATGATCAGGAGATGCTTTGTTGCCAGTGACAGTTATGCATCTCTTCAAATATGTTAAAATACTAGAAACAAGGTGCTGTGAAGATTAATGGTTCATCATCAATAGCGACCATGATACAAGGTTAATTGACACCCACTGGCACATTGTGGGCACAGCCATGAACATCTCCCTTTCACATAGGCTCCCATCTGTACGTAGGTGGGCACAGAAATCAGCTCTTGTGTTTTTCCTCTCTTCTGAGCAAGGATACTTACAACATAAATTATTATTCTGCCCTATAGCAGTATAAAACTAGTTAGCAACTGTTGCCTTTAAAGGTGATGGCATTATAAAATTGATCTGGCAGTACTTGTGTGCTTTCTACTTCATTTTTCTTCATAAAAACATGACTATATAATGCAATTAGAAGGTGACTCTTTAACCTTCTTTTGCATAATTTAGTTCAGAAGTTTTCCTAGGATGAACACAGCCAAGAAAATATGTGAGACCCTGATTAAACAAAATGTTTACCTCCTAGAGTTACAGTCTGAATTGAATTCTTAAATACACTGTGGGCTAAATACGGAAATGCTGAAAGTTATTCACAGGATGAAGCAAGGCCACGGTGCTGCTGTTCAACGTCCCAGATCCTACCAAGGCTTTCTTTGGTTCTCAAGCTACTTTATTGTCCCACAGATTTATCCCACAAAAATCAAATCAAGTAACCTAACACTGGTGGATAGGAAAATAAGTAAAGAATAGAAATTATCCTGAGAGGCAGGAACTTTTCGTCAAGGCCTTTCTTGACACAGTAGCTATAGTTGAAAAGTAGATATATATACTCAAGTATCTACCATTTATGGTCATGAAATAAAACCTGCTCATGAGTGTTGCGAAGCTCAGGACCTTGGATTATCAATCCTTCAGGAAAAAGGCAGGCATCCTTTTGTTTTGTCTTCAGCCCTAGCTGCATTACCAACAGCAGAAACTCAAACACAACCACACTCTGCTCCCAGTGAAGAATGGCTAGGAAAGGTTTCAGCAGGCAAACCATGGTTTTGTGCAGTATACTCACCATGACTCCCACAACTGATGTTTTTCTTCTGTGTAATTAATTCAACATCAAAAGTTTCTCAATACTGAACAGTTCTGTGTTTTCACGTCACAGCTTTTATTTGTGTCCCCATAACACTGGCGGACTGAGAAGCTGAAGCTGAGACAGAGGCCTCATACCCAGTCTATGGTGGTTGAAGCTGATGAGAAAAGGAAACACAGGGAAGGGAAACAAGGACTCTGGAAGTTTAAATGACTTCTTTAGGGATGTGCAGGTTTCTGGAGGCATAGGTGTGCCACAGAGCAAAATTAAATCAGCTGTCACCTGATGTCTTGTCGCTCTCTAATTTCACAAAGCAGTACTGCCTTTTGGAGACAGGTGCAATCCTAGAGCATCAGGTTTAAAGGTGGTTTAAAGGTCTCATTTTCCATTGATTTCAGAACAATGCTGACTCAGACCAAAAGTTCTACATAAAGGCAAAAAGCATAAGTATTAACTCTTTGAGCCCCATGCTTTATCTCAGTTGTGTGATCTCTACATTCTTTGACAGCTACCATAATTTTTTCCCCTGAAAAATTAATCCAGTGGATGGTTCCTTATTCCCATATTACTGCTAATCTGACAAAGGCTATTAGATCAGTGTAACTAGGACTGCCTTATTTTCCCCAAGGCAGTCTCAGACCAATCTTTGCTGACATACGCAACACTTTAGTCCAACAAAGGCATGGGGAATTTTTGTTGCTCTTCTGTCACTGGGGTGACCTCTTGCTTTGGTTTAAAATATTTGTTAGTGTCACTCACGGGCAGCAAATAGATGATCACCTTGGCAATGTCCTCATTGCCTCAAGATTTGAAAAGATCTGAGGTAATATTTTTCCCAAGTTTATTAACAGTTTGGTTTTGTGAGTGTTTTCCATTAGGAAAAGACAAGAAGAAAGCAAAACTATGACATGGCAAGATTCACTTATGTCCTGTGCTAAAGAGTTATCTTTACTTATTCTCATTACTTAAGGGCTCTTTCCCATTTCTTTTTCCCTAGTATCATCATGCCTCAGCCCCCACTGAGCTCTCCTGCAGCCCTGCAATTTCCCCTCCCCAATTCCCTGAGGCCGTGCTCCAGTGCCCAGCAGGCTGCTCTGTCCCAGTCCCCTGCCTGCCTGCTGGGAGCAGCTGTTGGGCCAGCAGATGCCTCTCAGACCTCTGAAAGCCTCCTCCCAGGCCACAACCACCCTGGCCAGGGGCCAGGAGCTGCTGTCACCACCAGACCCATAGGAAAGAAGGCACATTCCCTGCTCGGCACACTGCCCAGCTCTGCGCCAGGTGGGGCAGCTGGGAAGGGGACGCCACAGAGGCAGGAGCTGGCCCCTCACTCTGCCAGCAGCAGAGCAGCCTTCCCCAGAGACAGTTTTGTCTGGATTGTCCTATCTGCCTATAAAATGTCACCAGATGCAGGGATGGGATGATAGATGTTTTTAAGGCAGAAGGCCTCAAAGCATGTGTGCCCGTAGTCTTACCACTGCTGTTGCTTCCAGCTGAAAAAAGGGACATTGAGTCCTCAATGCTGTCAGTTGCCAACAGGGCTGGGAGAGGAAAAGAGCTCAAAGAATACCTGAGAGGAACTCAAGGAACACACATACCAAGAGACTTGCCAAAATACAGGATGCATCACTGCCAGTAGCACTCCAGTGGATGTTTATGCAGTTATTTTGAGATACAATATGGGAAGCAGTAAATGGGACGAGGATCTTATAATTAAGGTGTTTGGTTTGTATTGCAAAAACAGTGAGCAAAGCACCACCTCCAATGCTACAAGGCACTACCTCTTGTCATTCTGGTTATTAGCTCCTTCACTATGGCATGTTTTCACACAGAGACACATTTTCATTACAGTGGTGGCAATGTGCTCAGGAACTGCAGAAAACAAAATTGGGAAATCCCTACAAGGTTTACCCTGAGTTGGCTGGAGGTCACAAATGTTTTTTTCTGAGGAGAAGATACCACCCTCCAGAAGGAAAAATATTGTCCATACCAGATCCAGGATGAAAACCCCATACCATACAGTGTGCTTGAGAAGATAAATCATAGATGAATTGGAGAAGCCAATGCTACAAAACTTAGAGCAAATTATCTCTGGAGTCTCACACATCTGCCTCCAATCAGCCAATTTGAAAGCTAATCAGTTGACCCCCACAAAAAAGAGATGTAACCTCATTATTTTGCAAAGCAAATAAATTTGTTTGCCAGCCTATTCATCAGTCCCAGCTCAATATTTCACCTGGAAATATAATATCCATTATATTCAGAGTCACAGCTGTAAGGAAGTAAAGTTTATTTTCATGTGACTCTAAAATCAAAAGAAAGCAAGGTTTGCTTTTCTTGCAGACAGCTCTGACCAGCACCCATCTGCAGCCTTTTACTAATGAATGTGCAAGAGCACCAACCATACAATACCCAGTTGTTAGAAGGAGCTTAAAAGATGTTCACCACAAGACTAGAAGAAAGATAAAAAGCAGTCTCTGTTAAAACACAAGTCATGGATCATTAAAAAAAAAAAAAAAAAGAATGTTCTACTTTGCTGCAGTTTGGTCATCCAACTAAGGATCTTATGCCAAAAGGGTAATAGATTTTGCTTTTGTGTCTTTGAAGGCAGCATCCAGGTGGTTTGAAAAGGATGCCTGATCAGCCTCTGCTCCATTCACTGCTTTTATTGCTTTTTATGCTGGGAGCTGGCATGCCACTCCCAGGGGTCACATTAGCAGTTGTGTCTGGCATCCGCAGTTATGGAGCTGAGAGGTGACTCTGGTGCTGTGATACTGCAGGTGCAGCTCCCCGGACCCTGGGCACTACCAGGAAAGGATCCTGAAACAGGTCACAACACACATCTGGGGCAGGAGCAGACAGATTAGAGCAGTGGGGTGTTGCAGCTTGTCTGATTTGTCGAACAGTTTCCCTGCGGATGGATATAACCTTCATGGTGGGGATGGTGAGAGAGGTGCAGACTGAGCAGCCAGGTTTGGGGGAAAGGAGAACACATAAATGCTTTGCTGAATTGAAGCTTTAGGGCTCTGTCAGGCTATGGAGCACATGTATGCTGGCTGAGTGTCTACAGTGCACACTGGAAAGAGGAAAATATGACTAAATTAGTGCTGTGGTCAATTATGTGCCAGAGCTGTAACAGTGGAGCTGGAAGGTGGCAAAGGATAGTGACAACTAGGACTGCCCATTCGTTGTGGAGAGCCTGCTCCCCGCTCCTCACTCCCCATCTTGTCGCTTCAGCTCAGCTCATCCCAGGCACAGAAGGGCAAAGGTGCTGCACAGAGCCCAGAGCAGCCCCTTGTCAGCCCGTTGGTTTCTCCACCCTTCCCGTGGGGGAGGATCACTACCCGGAGGCCATCCCTGGCTCTCACCGGGCACAGCCACATGCCCGCTGGCACCGGGCTGGGCGCTGCCCAGGGTCCGTGGTGCAGCCGGCCCCCCGCTGCTGGGGCTCAGTGCCTGCAGCTCAGCTGTCCCGTGCAGCAGCCCCAGGGCTTGGGTTACAGGACAGTTTCTAACTTTGTGCCTGTCCCAAGGCATCAGGGCAGAGGCACATGATTTTTAATTTATGAGGACACCCATAGAGCTGTCACTTTCAAGGCAGGTGTTGAGAAATTGGCAGGGGGCCCGAGCAAAGAAAAAGACTGACCTCACCCCGAAATAATGGTGGCCAACATGGTCACAGGACAGAGAGCATTGACATAAGCGGGCTTTAAAAATAACTAGGTCATCCTGCTAGACTAGCTCACTGTCTTATACAAAGAAGCCATGAGGTACCAATTTATAGTAAATGTAGGAGTGTAAACAGCTATTCAAGGGGTTGGACAAATGTTTAGCATTTTGAGTCATTATTTTATTTAGCTTTTTTAATTCTCCTACCCAAATCAACTGCTAAGTCACACCACTAGACATAGCATCAGAATAAGTCAAGCTTTCAAAGTCCATGTGTGGTGACAGCACCGGATGCCAGGAAGCCGTGGTTGTAGAGTGGTCACTGCTCTGCGTTGTGGCTGCAGCCACCTCACCTCAGATCCAGGTCAAGGCAAAAACCTAAAATGGCTGTTGGACTAGATAATCCTCGTAGGCCTCTTCCATCTGAACTATTCCAGTCTGAAAATGAAGCAAAGGTCACAAACAAATAAACATTTTGTTGCAGAGGAAAGTCAGTAAATATGTGTGAATAGAACCTGGCCTTAGGAAAAAAGGAGAGGAAATCCAGAGAGGAAATTACTATTTCTCTACCTAATCCAAACTCTGGAAAAAATCTTAAAGCAGACTGTTCTCCATTCAGATCTGAGGTGGGGCTGAGTGCTTTCAGACAAACGCTGATTTGCAAAACACACTTCACACCTCCTACAATCAGGGCATTTCACTGCAATTCCTAAGAGGAGAGAAGCAAGATTTGGCTTAGACAGAAACCTCAAATAGTTCCAGTAATTATGAGAGTTACTAGGCCAATAGTGACTTAGGTTTTGACATCTGCATCCACAATCGCCTATTCCTGGATTTCTGGCACCCTTTTAATTCCACACACAGTTGAAGAGCACTTACTGCTGCTCCTGCCCTCTTCAGCTCTGTCTGTCATTAGAGTAAAAGTGTGATTTTCTCCAAGAAAACTCTTTTACAATAACTCTTTCATAGCACCTGAACAGTGCAAAGGGAGAGGACAAGAACAGGGACTTGCTACTGCAGCTCTGTGAGAATACAGACACCGCATGCTCAGGAGCACAAAAATTGAATTCATGTACGGGTCAACACTATTGCTTTTGTCAACAGTATGAGTTGACAGCAAACTCTTCTCAGTCTTTGCTTCCTAAAGGAAAATTGCTCCTCAGCAAGAGCTTACAGCACCCTTGTATTCAGCCAAACTGTTTTTCTCAGCCAGGAAAAGAGAAACAAATAATTACAACATGGAAAACACTTGCTTTTGCTTTGACCAAGCATGCCTTTGAGTCAGCTGTTAATGGTTTGTCACATGGTGACCGTTCCTCATCTGGGTAACTAGCGAGCTACCATAAAAAGTCCAGTATCGTTGGCATTAGGTTGTTTGTCAAGCTTGTAAGGCAGTTTTCTAAATCAAGACATCGTGTTACCAGAGGTCAATACATTGCTATTTCACGCTTGATTATTTCCATGCTCCTTCTAAAAAGTACTTGTTAATTTTCAATTTCTCAACTACGCCTTAAAGATATCAAAAATATCTTGTTCCAGTAAGACACCTATTCTGCTGCTTCACTCATTCAGCTTTAGCATTCTCAGCTTGTCACCCCAGGAAAGGGCAACACTGTGTCCCCTGTACCATGTTCAATTTAAATCTAGTTTTTCCATTGCAACTTGCACCATGAGCATAACTCCTGTCTTTTCAGTTGTGGAAGACTTCAGTAGCTCAGAATAACAACCAGTATGTATTTTAATGCCTTTTTTTTCTTTTTCTTTTCTGGCACCCATTTTGTAAGACAGGCTGAAAACAGGCACTAAGGAGTTTGCAGTATTTCATGACAAATTGTAATTGACAGGCCAATTAAAGGAGAAATACCCTCAACAAAGCAGATTCTGTGAGCCCAAACATCTTATTAAAGTGACAGGCCACCTAATTATCTTCAAATGGAATTAGGAGCTTGTTCCCTGTTTCTTTTCCAGTAATATGGCCATCCCAATTATCTGTATCCTGTTTCATTCATTTTGACTGTAAACACCTTTCCAATATAATAGATCCTTTCTTAATCAGTGTGCTGCAGTTGAGATTTGACGAAGCCATGGTGCTGTTGTTCTATGTTGGGGCAACCCTCTTTGGTGTCTTCTCTGCTGCAGCACAGCTGAGGATGATGTTGACCATCATATAAGTAATTGGGAAAATTTACCCTATAAAAATGGCATTCCTAGGAATGTCAAAGAGCTATTACAGGCTGCCACAGATCAACAGCAGAGTCTACAAGGTGAAGACAACGTAAACTCTGAGATAGCTGTAATTTGCCAATGTAGCCCTATCAGCAGATACTTTGCATAGTATCTGTCCCAGAAAGATATAGTTTTCAAATGATCTTTTAGTTGCTTGATCTGCATGAGTTATATTCAGAGAAAAGAAACTAAGCTGGGCTTTGATAGCTCAGCTGAAATAACCCCTGATAAGTGTTTTTGACCCTGCAGCAAGAAACAATTAAATAAACATACAGAGTAGGTTAGTCTTGGCTCTTCAAGTTACTGACACATTTGGTGGTGATGACAGTCTAAGCACAGGAAGATCAAATCTTGTACTTAGTACCTATTAGTTCAAGGCTCCATGAGAATCTTTTATCAAGCATAAATGACTTCTCTAGATAATAACCATCTGACTGTTAATTATACCATACTGGTCTGGTATTAACCTTCCAAATACTGGGTAAAAACAATATTAATGTTTTTTAAATTCCAATATTTGGCTTACATCTGGCTGTGTAGTTTTCCCATGTACATGCACCTAACAGGTTCTACAGTATTAATTAAAGCAGAAGGACAAGTATCCTTGAACCTCTCTAGACTTGTGTTGCTAAATTGCTTAGCAAGAGGTGAAACTAACTATTTAGGATTTTGTGAGTAGGAAAAATTTTCCGAAATCATTTTACTGAAAATGTACAAGGGAGGAGGGGTCAGTTAAGTAGTTCTCACAATACTGATCCATAGCCAGGAAGAGTGGGGGAGAGTGGGGACACAGAGTCTCTCCAGGCACAGCTCCATAACTTACCTGTTACATCCTTAAGTAGAGAGGGACTGAATTTGGTGCTTGAGCACTCAGTGAGCCCTTCTTTAGCTCATGTCCAGAGAGAAGGGTGGCAGGGACGTGAAATTTGGTTTGGACTGCTTTCTTAAAATGACCAAAAATGAGTTCTGGGCAAATTCACTAAAAAGCCATACAAATAATAGCTCATTTTTGCTAAACCTGATCACAGTTATGAGCCAACAATAAACCATTCAGGCAGGTGAAGGCATTGCATGTTGGAGTTTTGTGCCAGACTACCTAAACATAAATAAACTCCAAACAATAGCCAGAGTTGCTGGGAAGCCACTTGAAGCTTCATAGTTATTCTCATTATGTTACAGGTTAAATAGGTTACATGTTCGAAGGTAACCTCCCGGCAGACATCTTGATTAGCTATTTCCAGGCTGATATCACCCATACGGTTCCCTTCTTGATAATTAATTCTATACAGCACATGTATTGTTGCAGTCACAGAAAAGCTGTTGTTATGATCCTGACACACTTGTTAAGATTACACCAAATTTTACATGAAAGGAGGGATTCCATCTCTTTCTATTTTTATTAATAATATACATTCACTACTCAAAGAGCAAGAGATTTAATTTTGGAAGGGCATGGCATTTCCAAGCAAAGATGATCACAGAAATAAGATGTTGTTTGGTGGAAACACTAATATAATTCCAAGACTGTGTCAGGCAGAAGAGCATCTGAATTATTTTACATGCCTGCCATTTGCTAATTATATGCTGACAATGTTTATATACTGTTGATCAAAACCTGTTGTACAAAAGTGAAAACATACAGTAATCCATACGTATTTTTCCTTCCATGTCTAACTGACTGGCAACATCAGTGAAGGGATGAGAGCAATGCTACTGATTTAAAGGAAATTTCCTTACTTGTTCTTAAACATCTTTCCTTGCTATGAATGCAGTCAGTGAAACTAATACTGGGTTTGAACCCAGCACAGGTTGTAAGTGTTCTGCTTGGAACCATGATCATTACTTCCCTAGTAATGCCCTAGTAATTCCCAGTTTTCATTTAAGACTTCCCAGTATATCCAGTTCCCTGGTTGCTCATGTATTCACTGAAGCAATTAGTCATTAAAGAAGAATTTTATGGAAGTCCTTTCCATTATGAAAATTCCTTTGTTGGCCTATCGTATTTTTTCCCGACTTGTTGCAGTGCGCCTCTTAGAGGCACGGGTTTCTATTACATCAAAGCCCCCAAATAAAGGGCAAACAGCCAGAATTTTCCATCTACCCTAAATCGTGGTTGGCCTAATTTTGCTGCAGTGCCTCTCCCACCAAACCCATTGGACCCCTGACCTGTAGGTCTCCCACTTCTGTAATCCTATGGGACAATACCCCCTGTAATCCCACCCAGCCTATCTGTTAAAAACCCCTGTTCCCAAAGCCACATGCTCTTTCGTCTCTTCCCTCTGGGGTGAGTGCTTTTGTTAGTATCTGTCTCAAGTGCTTTTTGTTTATTATTTTTATGTTATTAAATCCTTTTATTCTGGAAGCAAGCGATCTAACCCATCTCTCTTTTAAGCCACTGCCTCCAACCCACTACAAGAATCCACCTTCGAGGTTATTACAATAACCCAGCTGGAAGTCATATCTTCCCGGGCAAAACCAGCTGAGTTTATTATTGTAATACCTACTCTTTCCTTTTTTCCCCTTATCATTGCAATCAGGGATATTTTCCGCTCAGATTATTACGAGAAGAAGGAAACAACAGAAATATCAAAGGTGTTGTTCACCAAACTAGGTCCAGAATATTTCTCACTACTGTGACAGACGTCTTCCAGCCAATTGGGTGGCCAAGAAAATAATACATCTGATCCATGCAAAGCAGATGGCCTGGAATGCCTCATTACTCACAGGTGAGTATGGGATTCACTAAATCCTCATGGCATCCTAGGAAACTGCTTTTCCCCGTAGTCTTCACTCATAAAAGTTTGCAGTTATTCATGACTGCATCAATGGACTATCTTTTTTTCCCCCACTTCTTCTCCTTTTTCTCCAGCACTCTGAAGTAAAAACTCTTTTTGCCAGCCCCGGGAATTCCTTTGTCCTGTCTGCTTTCTGAGGCTACTTTGTCCCTTTCAGTATATTCAGGGTCCTCTGTGTCTGGAGCCAGACCCCTGAATTAGGCTGGCAGTGTTGCAATGGGTGCTCATACTGAGCTTGACAAAAAGATACACTGGTACTAACAAAGTAATAAAGCTTATTTCCAATTATTAGAGGTGGTTGATTACACCAATCTCAAAATTTGAATTTTGACCGGGAAGAACATACAGAGGTGTTTCTACCTAATTTCTCCAATACACTCAGATGTGTTCAGATGTTCCTAGTTCAGATACTCATAGATGTTCAGATGTTCAAAGTGTTCATATTGATGCCTTGAGAGTGTTCAATGTCCAATACAGACTTAGTTCAGATGTTCAGAATTAGAAACCTGCAGTGCATGCTCATCTGCTGATATTTTCGTTCATTAAAATATCCTCTCTTTCATTAGATGCAATATTCTGTGCTGTCCTTTTACAGAAAGGTTTGCCCAAGGTGGTGTTACTCTTTAACACCTCCTATATCCCTAAGGATTGTGTAAGCTGTTACCAATTCTAATGCAACAAACTTATTTAATTAAAATTCTTTTCACTGAGGAAACATAAGCAAAAGTTGTTTTGTTTTCTGTGGGAATCAAATCAAGGTTAGAGATCCATTCCCTGCATTGGGTAGCAAAAAGCCTCAGAAAGTCAGCAGCCTAAAGTGCTGTTAGAAACACTCTGGAGAGATTTCTGGGATTTCAAGAAATACCTTTAGAAAGAAATCACTGTGGTACTGCTCTTTCTCATAAACACGTGAATTGATTTAAAAAAAGAAAAAAGAACCATGGGTCTCTGGGAAGTAAGGCTTGGGAGGACAAAGTGGAATGGATACCTCTCAGTGGAGATCTTGTAGGCTCACGTTTCACAACCCTGTCTGTTCCCATTAGTTCCAGTTGGTAGATTAGATCCTATTAAGTGTTCCATTTAACTCCCTATTAAGTGCTCCATTTAGCTCCCTCCCCTTTACCTTTTACACCACTCTGCTCCTCAGAGGACAACTTGATCTGAAACAAATATGACTTGCATACAAGAGTGTGTTTTGATACAGCCACATAAAAAGTTTTTTGCATGTTACAGTGAGAAGACCAGTAGTGAAGGTCTCACAAATTAGTACCGTCCATAGGATAAACACACAAAGATGTTAATAAAACTTCATTTGGGGAATTAATATGACAAGATTTTTGGAAATAGGAACAGCTATAGATGTGAAATAACATATATGGAAGTACTTATTATTTATTTAAATTAAAGTGTAAGTGGCTTTTTTATTTGGTGAAAAACATTTTAAACATTTAAAATGTTTTGCACCATTTAAATAAGGGCACAAAGTTGCACATTACTTGGCTCTGTGCACTACAATCTTCATTACTAAAAGCATTTAACTAAGTGTTCATGTCCCTTTCCTATTCAAGAGCCCTTCCTTAAATGCAGGTGAATATAGTGATACTTAAGCATGTGGTTAGGTCCTTTTCTCAATTGCCATTCAGCTTTTTAAATTTAAAATACCTGTTCATTTTGTGCAGAGGTAATTGGCTGTCAACACTTCTTGTGACCTAATGAAAAGATAGGGTTCAGTTTGGTTAACACATGAGGCCAAAGCTGCTGAGGGCAGCCAGATTGGCTCAGTCTGGTAGGGAATAAACCATCCTGGTCTCAGCATTTCCCTGGAAGCCTTTCACCTGTAAATCCCAGGTGTAAGTGAGGTCAACCTTGGCAGCAGTAAGCAGTCGCTGCCTCTCTGGGCTGCAGCCCAGCAGGGAAAATGAGTCGGTGGCCTCAACCCAGGTGGTTATGCATGGCAAAAATCCCCAGCATAAAGTGATATCCTTGATGGCAGACGTCACATCAGAAAGAGCCAGCACAACAGTAAGCAGGCAAACACATAGGCCAGAACAGGTACCCACTCCCCTCTAAACAGGACAGAGAGGAGTAAAGGGAAAAGTTTCTGGAGCAAGTCATACAAAGGAGTCAGCATGGTAGGAATCGGTGGCAGTGTCCAGGCTGTATTTTTTAGATGCACAATGTCCAAAGAAAACCGGAGACACTTCTCTAGGCAAAGTTAAACTTTGCACAAGGAGAGAAACAGAGCACAGCACACTACATGGGCACTCTGGAAATATTAAACATTCTCTAACTAATTCTGAGGTACAGTTGCAAAAGAAAAAAATGGTCCTGTGTTCCTGTGGGACAGGTGGGGAGCTAGTGACTTAATAACTTGTCTCTACATCACCTAGAAAATCTTCATCACAAATCACAGCAAAAGTTCAGGACTACTAACTTTCACCCCCACTGAAGTCTTGTCACCAAATGAGTAAGTACTGCAAAGTCTAACTCAAAGTCAATTTTTCTTTAATTCACCAGATGGCAAAGATATGGAAGGAAGAAGCAGCAGAAAATTTTTCTTTCCCCACCACTGAGGGAGAAGGGAAACTGGTTTCTTTTATCAGAAAGAAACAAAATGGTTATGGCTGATTGTGCAGGGACAGCCAAAAACTGTAAAACACCAGCTATTCGATAACCCTCCAGCTCCTCTCCTCTAGCTGAAGCACGTGTTCCCACATCGTCTCATGCACATTCCCAGCCACCAATAACTAATTACTTTCAGACCTGCCTCCTTTCCCTAAAAATGACAGATGACGGTGGTCTAGCTCGGGCCTGCCCACATTTGTCCCCCCGCTGTCCCAGCCTCCGCCTGGCCGCCCCTGCAGGAGGCTGGCCGGCATGGTGAGTTAAGCCTAAGATTCTCAGGATTCCCCACAACATAACAGCAATGCTTCAGAGAGTTTCTGCAGCTTGTTATGGGGGATGCCATGCATGGTTACTAGAGGGTATATTTTCATTTAGTCTGAATGCTTGGCACCCTCGGACCGTAAACAGAAGCCTAGGTAGAAATAGATGGAATTATTTACTTACACTTCCAGTGATGAAAATGATTAGTCAATTGACTTTACTAATATACAGTATCTTGTGAGAAGATAAGATGTCAACAGGCAAAGCTAGCCTCCAGGTCGTGTCAGAAAGAACAAGCCCTCTGGTATTTACACTGATTTATGGTGAACTATGACAAGTATGTAAATTATGAGAGTCCCTTTTATGTTTACATTTGTGCATTTTTCTTTGGCTATTTCTGATGATAGGCAGATTAGTGCAGCTACTTATAATTTGATATCATTGACAGGAAAGCATTCAGCTTGGAGAGACATCCTGCAGCCCCAACTTCCTGTACTACAAGAGACTGAGGGCACCCTGTTTATAAATATCTTCAAGGGGAAAATGCAGCTAAAATTGGCCACAATGACATTACAGGGATGTAATGAGAAAATTAAAATAATAAAAAGTCCAGATGAAAACTGTTTATAACATGAGATATGTTCAATTAATTATTCAGTTCATTTAAGTAGTCCAGCTGGACGATTATAGACAGCTACCAATTCCATTACATAACCATGAAGCAATGTCTTCATGAGCTTCTATTTGTGCATCACTGCATCCACCCAGGATGTCTAAATCTCTTTTCAGTTCACTTGTACATGAGAGTTACTGGGCTATGGTCCTGCATGTGTTACACATTCTTGGTGTCTCAAGCCATGCAGGTGCTTCAAGCTGCCTCTGACTGAATGGCCAGCTCAGGAAGAGAACATGGTATGAACATGGATAGCTCTGACCAGACTTACATTCATTTTATGAAAATGCATCTTCACCCTCTCACTGTGCACTTCCACCATCCTTAGTCTAATCTGCTGCTCTAATTCTACCAAAAGAAATAAAGCCCTAGAGATTACAATCAAGAAACAGGGTTCCCTCACACATATCTATCTGAGTGAAAATGTTTAAGGAATTAATTTTACAAACACTCTTTGGATCAAAACTCTCTCAAACTCTCAGTTTGACAAAAGTCATGTGAGGAGTTCTGCCACAGGAACTCCGTGAGCTCTCCATGTCTTTGATTTCAGTGGGCCATTTTGGTGAAGAGTAAATCCAAGTATCATGCTGTCCAGAGAGTGTGCTTTAGAGATTTCCTCTGAGCATTCACATTCCATCTTTGGTGAGAGTCGTTCAAAACAATTTGGATTCTCTAGAATATCAAGAATCCTTTCAGAAACCAAGGTGATTTACTCCAGCTGATGGCCAACACATAGTCCAGAAAGTGAGGAGCAACGTGCCTATGCTTGTCCATATGACCATAAAACCAAAACCTGCCTGCATCTTTCTGGCCAGTTCTGTGCATTCAGACATCTTGTTTGCTGTAGCACCAACTCTGGCCTAGAATCAGCAGCAAGCACATTACTCGGATCTGATTCCAGCCTGAACTTCTCTCACACATCTGTAAAAAAGTTAGAAGGTTCAAAGCACAGCCTACCTTAGCATAGGCAGAGCAGTCATCTGCAATTCAATTATCTCCATTGAAAGCTACCTACAAAGCTATCCAGTCACTGGCTTCCCCAGATATCAGCTCTGAAGAAAACTGCACATCTTAACACTCCCAAAACTTGAATTCAGACCTAAACTTTGAGCAGATTCACAAGCATAAAGGTCATGCAAGAAAATCTCTCACCTGAGTGAATCCTGACTATTAGCCAAGTACAGTCACAATTTCTTCAGGGTACAGGAGTATTTCCACAGTAGCTTTTAGAGGAGTGAAGGGGAAGAGGCAAGTCTACACCATTAGTCTTCTCCTTCTCCTATAGCTGCCACATGTTCCATCCAGTGACATCCTCTCTGCCAATAACTTCACAGAGGTATGGCACTACTGCTGGGCCCCTGTAGGCTGCTTAAAGTTCTGAGGGTCTGGGAGAAAACCTGGAAACTACAGGGGAAAAAAAAAAGCTGTTTGGTTCACCTTTACTTTTTTCTGTGAATATCTGAAAAAAAAAAAAAGGAAAGTTTTGAAAAAAATTGAAGGAAATATTTTCCGCATAGAAAAGGTAATTTCTCTTGGAAGAAACAGTAAGAGAACCTCTAGTGTCTTTTTCTTAAAGGATATAGCTGCTGAACATTAAGCAATCAATAGTCTATCTATAAAAATTAAGCTTTCCAAGTGACGTTACTCCACTGAAAAACTTGCAGCTTTGAGTTATTAAAATTCCTCTATTCCTTAGGTCAAATGGCTTAGTATTGTGTAGTGTTAGCAATACAAAAATACCTCCACATACATGTTCATGAAGTAAAGCTGAGTATTAGCTATTAGATCAATTTTCATTATTTAAACCCAAAGAACACATATACAAACACAAAGTTCTTAGGAAGGGGTGATGTAGTTAGACAAGCACATAAAAGAGATTATTATTCTTGCAAAGTTTTCATCTCTTGTATTCTTAAACCAGCCATGATGAAGCACTTGTATTTCCACTATTTCCAGTAGAAACATAGACTTGTTCTTCTAACTTAATTCTTCTAACTAATTATAATAGTATAATTCACATTCTCAAAGTTAAGAAAATTTTCTTTTGGTTACAAGTAAGTAGCCCACATTGGTATTTCAACCTTCAGTTATTAGAAAATAAATAACTGCAAGAAAACCTGAAAAACCTTGTGGAGGAATGCTACTTCCTGGGGCTTCACAACTTCCAGAAATTTTGCACCTCCAGCTCTAACTGCAAGCCAGAAGAAATTACCCAGGGCATAAAAAATACATGAAATAAGCTGCTGAACAAATAAGCTGTTTTGACCTCTTGGTTTAACCATGTATATAAGAGGGTGATAATGTCCTGTTTTATTAAGTAGAGGCTATCTGAGAAGTTGAAATGAAAGAGGAATCAAATATTCTTGTTCTGTAAGAAAAACAGCCGTTGCCAGGATAATATAACATAGAAATCTCCCTCCTTTTCCTGATAGAAAGGAAGAAAGCAAGACATAAGATTCCAAGAAGAACTAGGCCTTATCTGTTAGGAATATCTACACAAATCACTTGGAAGCAGGTCCCTGTGTTCTGCCAAATTGCTAGTAACAGAAATAATGTGAAATAAAACAGTGAGCTCACCATATGAGCTCAGTTATCCTACTGGGTCCTGAGAACAGTACCTTGGAATGGGAGTAAGGGCTGGGGAAGTACCCATCATTGGGTACAGTCACAGTCGTATTAAATAGCCAGTTCTCACCCCCTCCATGCATAAGTCACACACAATAAGTCATGGGGTTAAAGTCTTCAAGAGTCAGTCAGGTATGTCTGTCTTAAACCAGTTTGGAGAAAGCCTAATGGCAGAGACTGCAGGAGTCAGTCTTTGAATACGGGAAGAGTGTGAGCAATAACAGGGGTGAGATCTTCCACAGAAACCAGACTGTGCAACTTCCCTGAGTAATTTCCAACCAACACTAAATGGAATAGTCTCTGCTCTGAGTACACAGCTCACTTCATACACACTTGGTTATGCATAGTGTGTACGTGTGTGTGTGTGTGTGTGTGCACGCGTATTACTTTTAATGTATCAAAACAAAAACCCGCAAACGCCATATCCTTCTGGAGGAAAAGATGAGAGAATAGATGTGGGATAAGTGTTAATTGCATTGCATGTAGCAATACTGTAAGATACTCACTCTAATGATGAACAGAGTCGCTGAATATACAGGGAGTAACAATGATTTTTGCATAAAACCTCTAAACTGGAATTTGTGTAATTAAACTCTGTAAAATATGTCTGGACTTGCCTGCTGCTAAAAACAGCACCAATATGAAAATAAAGCAAACAATATTAATTTCTTCATGTACTGGGGTAGAGACCACATTGATGGTTATTCATTTTAAAAGGAAAAGTATGAGATGTAATCGTACATTTTATAGCTCCAGCTCAGCAAAACTTCTTATCTTTAAACACAGGCTTCAACCCCAAGAAACAGCTTGCTGTATGAAAGCCTGGTATGATTAGTGCCAGAAATGAGAGGGTTTCAGAAGTGTGAGATACATACTACTATAAAAGTGTAACTTTGCAGGACAGCAACAGGCACCTCTCCTCTTACACAGGCAGCTGCTCCAGAAATACTCCCTTGTTTACTGGCGGCAGCGCGCACAAGGAGCGCACGCCTCCGCTCCTGCGCCGCGTGTAACGAGGGGGTGCGTGCCTGCCGAGTCCTCCTGTCAGCAGATCTTCTCGGCTTTCACTTCTTCTTTGCTACTTTGCAAACTCTCAGCTATTTTTTCCCAAGCCATAACACGGGGGCTCTTAGAGATTATTGCCATTCTCCCCCTGCCTGTCATACACCTTGTTTCCAAGTATGGTCACTATGAGGGGACTGTCGCTTGGAGCCTTTGTGGAAAATTAATGGCAGACAGGAAAGGGCAAAAAAGACAGGACAGATGGCTCTGTCACCACCACCAGCCTGATGCCATGAGAGCTCTTCAGTGCCTTTGCAAATGCCACTCTGTTCCACAGACTTACTCTGAAGTTGATCCAATTGCACCCTTGGCAGCTGTCTTTCTTCTTTTTTATAAGATTTTTCCTTGTCCTTTGACTTCCCAGGCTCATCCGCATGGTGAATTCAAAAGGTCACTTTTTAAATTAGTGACCGGGTGCTGATGGTCTGAAATACTGTTTAACTATAAACCTATTGGCATCTTGCTAGAAGTAGTGTTGAATAGTGTTGTTAATAGGGCTTGTTTACTTGTTGGTTAAAGTCCAAATCGGGTCAGCTGAGACTCGAAGATGCGATGAGTAATCTTCTAATTCAAGTAGGAAAGTGGAATGATGTCACCTCACTTTATTCTTTAAATGGCATTCTGTCTAGTTTCACTTTCACAGTGAAACACATACCCGTAGTATATTGGGTGCACTTTGGAAGTGCAAAGAGATTCCTCTCCTTATGTGAGCAGTGCCAGACAAATCGTGGTTTGGTTTATGCACATACTTGAGTATCAAGATATGCTTAGGATTTTATGCGTTTAAAACACGATGAACAGGGTGAATAAATTGTGATGTGACGCCAGGCCATTCAGTCAGAGTCTGCAGAGAGAAAACTAATCCCTCTGAAGAAGTGGGGTTATAATCTCTAGTTAAGTAGTTTCAACCTGTAGGATTGTATTTATAGGAGAAGTTCTACATTGCATACATCCCAACATGGTTCGCTGTTATGCAAGAACAATTCACGTGTTTGCAAAGCCTGGGATGTTTGTATAATTTTGTTAATTTGGGGAGAACATTTCCAGGTTTGGTCAAAATTTAAAAAAATAGAGAGTTAGCCTGAAGACCAGAAGAGCAAGTGCTATGGTGTGATTTGGGGTGGAACCATTTGTCTAAATGTGAAAATGTTTAGCAGTCGCAAATCCACAGACAGTATTCAACTTGATGTGAAGGAATACCTGAGATCTTGAATATTGTGGGAACATTAATGGGAATTCTGAGGCAGAAGCAAACAGACCATCACTCACAAGGGATTCTTGCCATTTCTGTATCTCTGAAGGTACAGGCAGTTTCCCTACTACCAGCTCTAGCCCCTGCTTGACGCCAGCATTTCCCGTGGTGGTTTTGTGTTGCACACCAACACTACCGGGTACTGGAAACTTCTTTGCTGGAAACCTAGCTACAGATTGCTTTCAGGAAGACAGCTGACCCTAAATGTTAATAGGAAAGAGCTTTCTCTATTACTGTGAGTCGGGAGGGAGGGGGATTGCCATCATATCGCTGTATCATGCATAGTCCATTATGTCATTCGTTATGGAGAAGTCTGCTATTTCACATGCTCGAATTTTGTTTGCCTAATTGAACTTATCTTCAAGACTGATTCAATGAAATGTTACTATGTTGCAGTTTTAATATAAAATGAAGCTCCAGTCTGGGCAAAAAAATTCTCATTCTGTAGTGATGGGTTGCAACTATGCGTGAATATGAAGTAATAAAAGAATTCGCATGATCTGCCTCAAAAATGGACTTGAAATAACTAAGCTTGCTATGTTGTAGTACAGAAAATGCAGCACCAAGCTTTGTGACTTTAATGCACATGTGAAAGACCACTTTGTGATAGTCTGCAACAGGGGTAAACCCTGTATTTAAGAAAACCAAAGCTGAGCAGGGTGTGTAGCAGCAGGATTTCAGAAATACTAAGGATGAAGCACTCTTCCTATCATAAAGCAGTCATTGATTAGTTTTCTAGATTCAACTGAATTATTCAGTATTCCTCTTGGGTTTTTGAGCAAGAAGAAGATGTAGCTGAGTTACACTGTTTCCAGCAGACCTCACTTCTCCTTTGTGTTCAGACAGATTAGAGAGTGAATTTTATAATTTGCATTTACAAAGCAAGGTGATGTACAGTGACAATGTCACTTATGAGGTTAAACAGGGAAAGGTGCAAGTCATTGTATGCCAACATGTCTGTTTAACAAAAGGTGGTCCTGTCTTGTCTGGGCTTCACTGATGTGTCAGTGCTCAATGCCATGAACAATCAAAGCATGCTGTAGACGTCACTACTGAATCTGTGGAAACCAAAACAAGGTCCCATAGTCATCCACTTCCAGGCCTGGAAACACCTGTTTGTGTATTCTGCATCCTGTCCTAACTTTAGTCAGAGCCTGAGAGCAAAAAACAATTGCTGAGAAGAGTGTAAAAACCAAATTGCTGTCCAATATTCACTCTTAGTTGTGGACGTGCTGAGTATGGAAGATGCTATGCCACAGTCCTTAATGAAGAAACTTTGAACCGTGAATATACATGTAATTTCATGTCTTATATTGATGAAGAAGGCAGCTTCCACACTCCCTAAATTCATGGAGGGTCATCATCTTTGTCTCTTCCAGGATGGAACAGATATATCTACCTTCCTTTCCTGATATGTCTCATGATCTCTGTTCCTCTTCATTTTTCTTGAAACTTTCCCTAATATATTACCCATACTCCCCCTCTTTGAGTAGTTAAGTATTCTCTCCTTCCGTTGTCCAGTTGTATGACTTGGCTTTCTCAGCCCTTGCCTGGATTTGTCATTTCTACTTGTTGTCCTTGCAGAATATAAATAATAAAGTGTTGTCAATAGAAGACAGGAATGGGACTTCTGTTTTTGTACGTGGAGTCTTTTGTTCATGCTTCCACCTGCTAGATATCACTTAGACATATCAAAATGCATCAGATAATTTCCTACTATTACATTTCCTTGTCAACAAATGCTATAATCCCCGCAGGAAAGTTATGTCATGATGAATGGAAGAGTCCTCTGTAATCTCCATGGGAGGACAGACACTGTGCCATTCCTTAGCTTCTCTTTCGTGTCTCAGAAGCATGGCCTCCTTGCAGTGCTCAATTCTTATTCTGTGTTCCCTTTTTGTGTGGCAATAGTCATATGTCACCACTGTGAGATCTTATGAGATGTTTGCAGAAGGAGTTTAGGAACATCAGGCTCTTAGGCAATCCACAAAGCCTAACATGAGGTTACTTTTTCCAGGCTGCAAGCCTGAGTCAGGTGCTTGATGGAGGGTAACCAAATAGCATCTGCCAACTTAGAGAGCACTTTTGAAAAACAAAGGTGTTGTTAGAGTAAGCCCAGAGTTATTTGCACAAAATTGGAGTGCAATTCCTCCTTTTGGCAGCAAGCCTTGGTGCTGTGAAGAGCCTACATGAAGCCTAATGAAAGAGCAGGGCAAGTAAAAAGTACTTGTGATTTTAATCATTTCATTTACCAGATAGATGAGGAAGGAATATTTTTCCGGAAAGACCTTCAAACCTGAAGATGAGATCTGAATTCTGGTGGTGATTCCTCAGTGGCAATATGTGGGTGATAAGCTCAGGATCAAGACTGTCCACTTTAAGAAAAAACAAATCCCTTGTGAAGAGGGAGATGGAGACCCCCTACTTAAACAAGTTCATCTGGGAGTAAAGTGTGTGCTCCCTGGACTGCAGGCTAGAAAGGAGAGTGCTGCCTGGAGGTATAGCCAAAGTGGACCAAGAAGAGCTCCAGAAACAGATGAGAGTAGACACAGTGCCTCTCCCCCTCAGCCACGTCTCCTGTTTTCTCCTATTTCCTACTCCACTCACCGTTCTGGAAGAGCAACCCAAGTGCTGCCAGTGTTGTGGTCAGAGAAAAGAAGGCAGAGATTAAAAAATGGATAAACCCTCTCCATGTTTACTACTCCAAAATTTAAAAGTAATACTAAAGAGCTACTGCTGCAGATTAATTGGAAAAAGGATGAGATCACACCACCTCTCTTTTCTGCTAACAAAATGTCTTTATTGATAAGCAGAGACCAAGACTCTGCCTTTCACAGAATGCCATCCTGTGGATCAAAAGTGATGTGATGGCAAGGACAGTCGTGTCACAGTGGCAGTGGACCCATTTCTCTGCCTACCTGACAAACAACTGCCTTGTACACATTGCAGTCTGGGGAACGCAGAAAGACAAGAAAGACTATGCTCAACATAGTGCCTTCCCCCACATCTCGTCAGGTACACTCTACTGCAGCAAGAGGTGAAATAAGGTCATGAATG
This sequence comes from Pachycephala philippinensis, assembly GCA_013397055.1. NCBI lineage: Eukaryota > Metazoa > Chordata > Aves > Passeriformes > Pachycephala > Pachycephala philippinensis. The sequence goes on along the minus strand of VWZT01008406.1, from coordinate 93,664 downwards.
GTGACTCAGAAGTCATGTTCAAGGTAAGCAAATATTAGAGAGGAGGAGGAGAAGAATGGGGCTGCTGCATGGGCCTGGCAGAGAAAGTGTTAGACATGAGGACTATATGAACATGACATGCATATGCCATTAGTAATAGAGGAAGCTTAGAATAGACAGGATGCCTAGGAGGACAGAAGTAAGGTGTTGGATAACAAGTTATTAAATGTCAAGTGAATGGAAGTGTCTTCTACGCCAGGTCAGGTGAGTGCTAATTAATTCTGCCTGTGTCAGCAAAAGGGATAAGAGCTTACAGTTGCTCTTGAAAAGCAGTTACATGAGGTTGAACAAGATGACTGTATTGCCTGGACACTTAGAGCAAGAGATACGGTTTGCGTGATGTGATGGTTGCAATGCCTTGTGCAGCCCATTTAGGCCTTATGAACAATAAACAGAAAAAACTGCCCAAAGTGCCCCTGCCCGTGGTGGGGGTTTGGGAGTGTTGGAACTCGTTGATCTTTAAGATCTTTTCCAACCCAACCCATTCAACTCTATGATTCGAAAACCATGGAGTCTGTTACTGAAATGGCAGAATAGGAAATCAGTGTAGTCAGAATATTGACTTGAATGACCATTGTAACAGAAGAAAACTTATCAAAAGGCAAAGCCAATGTAAAATGTAGTGTGTGAGTGCAGTCTAAGGAAAAAATGGGTGGTGAAACACCATGTCTCCCCTAAGGCAAAATGCGGCCAAGGGCATGATTACCTCTAGACTCACCTTCCTGCTCACCAGAATTTGGAATGTACTGTTTCTTCATTCATTTTTACCTGCTCTCTAACACTGAACATGCAGTGCTCTAATATTCCTCCAAGAAGCCTGCATTACCATGGTAAGCTCATGGATAACCAACACCTCTCACCATACAATTGGTTCTTGTTTTCCAAAAGAAATGTTCTAAAAGGGAAGGCAGCTGATCCCAATTTGATTTGACTCAATGATCTTAGAGGTCTTTTCCAATCTTTACGGTTCTATGATTCTAAGATTTTATTAATATGTTTGAAAATACTGTTTAGCTACTTGTCTCTGAATTTGTTTTTGGAAGAGCTCGAGAACCAGAAAAATGACATTAGCATTTCAGGTCTACAGAGTAGTAAAAGACCGAGAAAGGTTCACCAACAGTTCTGAACATGAAGAAATTGTTCCTCTGGTCAACCTAAACTTGCCTCCTCTTGGAAACAGTTCCTTGAGAAGTGGGCAAGGTGAAGAATTGATTAAGGATCTCCACTCTGCACAAGATTTAAGCAAGAATTGAACTATGATAATAATTCATAGCAGATTGCAGGTGCTGTATTAAAATTGCTTTTCTTTCCTCCATTTCACCAGCTCCTTTTGACAGGAACGATGCAGGGAAGGGCGGTTTTCTGGGAAGGGTTCTGTTAATGGCATATTTGCAGGAACAAATGTAGAGAACGAGCACATTTTTAAAACATTGCCTTCATGATAAGTATAATACACTGTTCTATCAAACCAATGGAAATAATTTTCCCATATTTCAAAGGGCCCTGGGAGTTTAGAGTATCACTTGGCCTCCATCAACTTTTATTATTTGATCTGACTCTTAAAACATCGGCAGTTGCGATTAGTCAATATATGTATCCAGAAAGACAAGCGTCAATAATGTCAGCCAAAAGAGATATGTGAGTAGCTTCCGTATATAGATGACATTTGTTACTACTGTGGAGACTGAGATGAATAGCTGTGTGTTACCAGGCTCTTCATGTCTGCATAAGAGCACCTTAATGACAGTTTTGGCCATCTACACTGGTAGACATTTTTAAACCTTTAAGGAAGCCACAATCAGTGTGCTGCTTAATTCATTGAGCAGACTCAGTCTACATTAAACTCTTGCTATAGGAAGGACAAAAGAAAGCAGGAAACAACTCAGAGGTGGCAGGAAACAGCAGCTGGGCCAACACTACTCAGGTCAACTGGTGATAGAAACTGGGAAAAGTGAGACCCAAAAGCAACAAGAATGGATTAAAAAAATTGTACAAAGCTCTCCTACTCAATTAAATCCTCTGTGTTTGAAAATATTTAGCATCTCAAATCAAATATGTAATGTAGAGGCTATAGTATTTAAGGAAGCATTAATCTTAGCTGGGAAACTAATGATAATGTGGGCCCATTACTACATGGAGGGGAGACCCTGGTAAAGAGAACTCTGAGTAGCAGTTACTGATACCTTCTGTGCATCAATCTTCACTGGCAAGACCAGCCCTCAGGCATCTCTGACCCAGGAAATCAGAGTAAAGGAATATTGGATGGAAGACTTCCCCTTGGTCAAGAAGGATTAGTTTAGAGAACATCTAGGCAAACTTTATATCTGCAAGTAGATGGGACCTGATGGGATGCATCCACGAGCGCTGAGAGAGCTGGCGGACTACAGCCAGGCCATTCACAATCATCTTTGAAGAGTCACAGAGTTCAGGAGAGGTGCTTGAGGACTGGAAGAAAGAAAATGTAATCCCAGTCTTCAAAAAGGGCAAGGAGAATGACCCAGGGAACTACTGACCCATCAGCTTCACCGCAATGCCTGGAAAGGTGATGGAGCATCTCATTCTAGAGGCCATGTCTATCCATATGGATGACAAGAAATTGATCAGTAGTAGTCAGCATTGGTTCACTAAAGGTAAATCCTGCTTGAGCAACCCGATTCCCTTCTGTGATGTGGCAGCTACCTGGATGGGTATGAGGGGACAGAAGTGGATATTTTCTACCTCAACTTTAGCAAGGCTTTCTGTCACAACACCCTTATGGGCAAACTCAGGAAGCATGGCCTGGATGAGTGGACGGTGAGGTGGATTGAGAACTGGCTGGACAGCACCTCCCAGAGGGTCGTAATGAGTGACACAGGATCTGGTTGGAAGCTAGTCACTGGTGGTGTCCCCCTAGGGTCGATAGTGGGCTTAGTATTGTTTAACTTATCCATCAATTACTTGGATGAAGGGGAGATGCCTCCTAAGCAACTTCTCTGAAGACACAAACCTGGAACGGCCGATATTCCAGGGTGCTGTGCAGCCCTTCAGCAGGACCTCAACAGGTTGGAAAGATGGGCAAAGACCTGCGTGAAGTTCAACAAAGACAAGTGCAGGGTCCTGCACCTGGGGAGGAATAACCCCATGCACAAGTACAGGCTGGAGGCTGACCAGCTGGAAAGCAGCTCTGAGGAGAAGGACTAGTGGATCCCAGTGGACAACAAGCTGTTCATGAGCCAGCAGTGTGTCCTTGTGGCCAAGAAGGCCAATGGGATCCTGGGATGCATTAGGAAGAGCATTCCCAGCAGGTCAAGGGAGGTGAACCTGCCCCTCTACCTCAGCCCTGGTGACGCCACATCTGGAGTGCTGTGTCTAGTTCTCGACTCCTTAGTACAGGAGAGACATGGAGTTCCTGGAGCTGATCCAGCAGAGAGCTACAAAAGGGATTAGAACATTTCTCTTATGAGCAAAGGCTGAGAGAATTGTGCCTGTTGAGTCTCAAGAAGAGATGACTGAGAGGGGACATCATCAATGTCTATAACTATCTGAAAGGGGGTGCCAAGGAGATGGAGCCAGGCTCTGCTCAGTGGTGCCAAGCAGCAGGACAAGAGGCAAAGGACAGAAACTGATTCACAGGAAATTCCACAAGAATGTGAGGAAGAACTTCTTTACTGTGCAGGTGACCGTGCATCGGAACAAGTTGCCCAGAGAGGCTGTGGAGTCTTTCTCATTGGACATACTCAAGCATCACCGAGACACAATCCTATGCCATGCGCTCTAGGATGTCCCTGCTTGAGCAGGGAGGTTGGACCAGATAATCACTGTGGTCCCTTCCAACCTTACCCATTTGTACACACTTTTTGAAACTCTGCATTCTGCTATTAAAACATTTCATATGACTTGACTGAAACATACTGAGCAAAAGATTTAAATCTTAAGACTTAACATCTCACTAATGAAGATGTAAGTATAATCACGAACTGAGTCCAACTCTGGCAGTACTCTAACCCTGCTCCACTTGGTCACAGTCCCCTTGCCAACTGGACAGGTTGCTTCTGCCTTGCCTGGAATTTTCTTGATCTTCTCTCCTGAGTGACAGCTGTTGGCACCCTGCAAGCATGGGAATTTGCTGGCATATTGTGGGTCAGACACAGAAGATGATGGAGCAGAGCAGAAAAGCCAGGTGAGACCCTGCTAATTGAGAGTGAAGGCCACTGAAAAGAGAAAGAAAAGGGAGGAGGTTGTTCCACCAGACCTGAAGGTCTAATGTTTTTTAAATTAGTTTCTGTCCAAATAGCAACCAACCCACAAGCCATTTTCTGCCTGGACCATATTGATGAACCTGACTACAGTGGCAAGGTGGTAAAAGACCCACACATCACTTATTACACAGTAATAAGTGAATTCAGGTGCCAACAGCCACAGCCACTTCTCCATGGTGTCAAGTAGCAGAATGCAGGAATATCCCAGATAATCAAAAAGTCTAAATTACTTCTTTGGGGTTGTGCCTAGTTCTTTAATCCCCAGGTCCTTCCATCTGGCTCTGCTTGGGCTTAGTTAGCATGAGAACCACACTGGGTGCAGACCTGGAGCCAGCTGCACCTCACTGTGCCCTGAGCCCAAGACAGGGCTAGGAACACTGTGCTGAAGTGTCTGACATAGATCTGCCTCATCCAAAGGGTAGCACATATTGTCACACCTGAGTTGGCACCTGGAGTTTCTCTGCCCCTGCAACATCACTTATACCCACCAAGAGTAAGCAGCCCGTGAGTATCAGATGCATTTCCTGTGGCTTCAAAGCTTTTGTTAGACTGGAATATTTTAAAATACCAGACTGTTAATAGCAACAAACACTTGCAAAACTACATTTTGTTACTGCTCTGTTGTTTAGTTTAAGTGTAATTCTTGTTAATTTCAAGTATCCTGCTTTGTGCTGTAACTGAAGATCTTTTGGAAATTTCTGCTTGATCAACATATCTCA